>CABHPQ010195344.1:0-18557 GCA_902168405.1 Peromyscus aztecus | reverse complement strand
GTCAGGGTCAGGCTTGCTCCAGGGTTCGGGTCAAACTTGCTCCATGCTTCAGGATACAGGGCATGCTGAAATCTTCAATGGGTTTTCATGGGCTGGGGAGACAGCTCAGTTGGGGAAGTCCTTGCACCCTAGCATGAAGGCCTGAATTCCCATCCTCTGCACCCACATAAAAAGCCAGGTATGGTATGATGCTTTTATAATCACTGCAACAGAGAGGGGGAGACAGGGCTTGCTGCTCAGCCAGTCTATCCTCATAAACCAGACCCAAGCCAGTGAGAGACCTGTCTGAAACAGCAAATTAAAGATGGCCAGTTCCTGAGGAACAATGCTCCATGTTGACTTCTGGCCTCCATGTTCATGCAGGCATATTTCTTCCCATCTCTGAGGACTGTCAGGTCACCCTGTGATGAGCTGTGAGCTATAGATCCTGAAGGATTATGGGATGAGGACAGGAGGCCTCCACAGCTGGGGATCAGGACCAGAGCAGCTCCCACAGCAGGACTGTTCCCTTAGTGCTGGTCATCGGGTGTGTCCACTTTGAGGTCACTCTGGCAGAGTAGGTTGTCCTTCCGTACTCCCCAAACTTGGGGTGTCATCCTGTCCCCAGACTGTCTAAAAGGCAGGCTAATGTGAACATCTAAATCAATATTATCCTAAGGGGGAAGAACAAAGAAACATCAACAGGCCATAAAGAAGGAAGGTGAACGGAACCAGATCCTCAGGAAGTCCAGGAGCAATCTCACTCATAAGCCCCTTGACAAAGGAGACAAGGGGGAGAGCGAGCAGAGCGGAGGGAGTGAGGTGTGCAGAGACTCTCTTGAGGACTTCCTGATGTCTGCAGTGAGTTTAGTGGGATCTAAACTCTTGAAACAAACTCTTTTCTGGCTGCATTTTTAATGTCCTTTCAAAGGATCCTAAATAATCCCTATTTCCTATCTTTTATTTCTCTAACTATGAAGCAGTTCTTGCTGAGAGTAAATAAATACTAAAAAAAAAAAAAAATACTAAAAATAAAATACTTTCAGGTGTGCTCATATGTGTATACACATGTACATGTGTGCACATCCATGTAGAGGCCAGAAGTTGACATGGTGTGTCTTCCTCAATCACTCCCCTCTTCATTTTTTTAAGGACTTGTTCTTTATTTTTAATTATGTGGATATGTGTGAGGAATGTGGTAAGTGCATGCACATTCAGGTGTCCATAAAAGCCAGAAGTATTGGATCCCATAGAGCTAGAGTTATAGGTAATTGTGAGCCACCCAACATCAGGACCAGAACTAATCTCAGGTCTTCGGCAAGGTGCTCTTGACAGGGTCTTTCACTGAACCTGGACCTCACTGATTTGGCTAGGCTGGCTGGCCAGTGCCATCTAACCAAAGACTAATGCGTGGATCCTCCTGTACCTGCCCCTAAGCACTGGTGTTACAGGCATACTCCTCCATGCTCACATGGGTTCTGGGAATTGAACTCAGTCCTCATGATTGTATAGCAAACACTTTACCAACTGAGTCACCCCCCATCCCTAAGTACTTTTTTTTTCCCTTTGAGGTATCTGACCCATTTACAAAGCAGCGGTTCCTAAATGTCATCGGTACACCAGGCTTTTCAGAAAATACATTCCAAAGGGAATTGATTTTTATCTGCAATGCTCTCATCCTCTGGACAGGTTATTGACTGCATTTGATAGAATAGAAGTGTAAAACCAGAATAAAGCAGCTTGGCAGCAAATCCCAAGGGGGGAGTGTGAGATCGTTCACCAAGTAAAAAGATCCTAGAGCTAGACAGTATCAATAGAGAAGAAAGGGGACAGAAAGCCCGAGCTTCCTAAAGGAGTCTCTCCCTGGGAGTCACGTGGGTTTGCTGACTGGCCCTTCTTTTCGTTATGCTGTCTGTTCCTAGTTGCTGCTTAGAAAGTGAAATTGGTAATAACTTGTAATCAAATATTTAAATAGGTGGACTGGGGATATACAGTTCTGTCCGTCAGCTGTCCGTCATGCAAGCATGAGGATCTGAGTTCAATTCCTCAGAACCTGTTTTTAAAAGCCAGGCATAGTGGTACACGTGTGGATTTCCAGTGTGGGGATAGTGGAGACGGGGAAATCCTTGGGTCCTGCTGGCCAGCCAGCTCAGTCTACTTGACATGGTCTAGGCCAATGAGAGACCAGGTCTGAAGAATACAAGGTAGGTGTCAGGAGAATGATAGCTCAGGTTATCCTATGTTTTCCATGTCTACACACACACGCACACACACGATTTAAATATGTGAACACAGGAGTGCTGGCCTACTGACTTGGTTTGTAGCCACTGTGGGAGGCTTTGGTGGAATCTTACTCTTTGGTTCCTGTCTTATGTTATTTTGACTAGTCTGCATTAACTAGCCTAATGTGACTGTGGGAATCCCAAAGATCCTGGCAGTCACATGGTGCTTCTCTTCTTGCTGGCATCCCTGCTACCTCCTGCCTGTGGTTATTCTCATTCTAACGTTATGACCCAGAAGAAGTACTTTACACTCCAGGGAGGAAGGTATGTAGATGGAAGGCTTGTGAGTCCAGTTTATAAACATTGAGGTCAGTATTGATGAAGTGATAGTAAATTATTTTCATAATAGAAACCAAATTAAGTGCTTTTAGAGACTTAACATCATTTAAGAAATGGAGGCAATGACAGGAGTGGTAAACTTTGTGGGGAGCATGGATTTGTAGGTCTGAACTAAAGGACTCTCCATTCCCATATTGAAATTGTGGACCAGAAGCTATATTATCTAAAAACTAAGGATGAGACAGCATTAGACAGTGACAATAATGATAGAGGTGTCCTGGGAATGAACATAGGTAATGTAATTTCTAACAAGTCTGGGATGGAGGTTGTTTGAAAAAAAGGGAGGTAGAGTGGAGGTCTAGAGAGGGCAGCTGGGGTTCTAGGGGGGGCAAAAGAAGAAAGACATGAGAAGAGAGGTTGACATCATAGTGCTTCCTGGGGTTGGACTGGAGTCCCAGAAACAGTGATGGAGCTGTTGTGGAGTGTGTGTTGGTGAGGGGTGCGTCAGAGTGGGAGCCTTCTGCCCAGGCGTTTGCATGCGCATGACTTGATGCATTGAGATTCTTTAGGGACTCTATACTCTAGACAGGGACAAAGGCATTGATGTGCTGATAAATGTTTAATGATTGGCACTTGGCAGGAAAAGCCATGATTTGGAGCTCCTGCCAATGTCCGTGGCATGGATACTTGTGCCCCAGCAGGTCTCAACTTGCCACCATGGCATTAGTCTACTAAAAACTAGAGTCACAAAATTGGCTCTTGCAGACCAATACATACTGGATAAAAGGTAAAATAAGGTTAATCCTGGTGGTTCAGGTAAAGGACATGACAAGTCTGAGAGGGAATAGCACGCATTTGATGTGCCCTCCTGGCCCTCTGGATAAAGAGAACAAGTCTTAATGATGTATATACCCAATAAAAACAGACCTGTCTCAGGCTTGGCTCACAGTCTCCACTGTGGACCTTATGCTTGAGACAGTGCCAGTTGGATATCTGATGGAAATATGAAATTCTGACCTCTGTCCATGGCCCACTTCATCCACGTTTCATTTATCATTTAATAGCAACTTTGTCTTTCAAATTGTTCTGTCCAAAAACCTGCTGTCATTCTTGGCAATAATGTTTTTCACTCATGGACAAAGAAAACCCTGCTGGCTGTTCCTTCAAAATGTGTTCATAATCTAACCATTTAGTTTGTCATGTTGTACTAAAGGATGGCTATCCCCAGCCAGGATTATTACATCACCCCATAGTCTGATCACATCATCTTGCTCCTCTGTAATCTATTTCCCACCTGGTCAAGGATCTGCAGCATAAGTTAGGTCATGTTGTTTTCACATTGGAGTGGTCCATTTTGCTCAGAACAAAGCAAGCGTGCATAGGGGGTGCCCCCATGTGACCTAGCAATGCTTGGGTCCCCTTGCCTCTCCAGCCTCACCTCCACTGCTTTCTCCTGAACACACAAAGGACTGGTGTTGCCTTTGGCCTTGTAGATATATGTTTCTTTGGTTCTGGAGGAGTCTGGGAACCTCACATTGTACATTCTTCAAGCCTTAGTGAAGACACTGAGCAAACATTGTGTGATTCCGTTATATGAGTATGGATTACCCAGGGTCCGGGGATTTCACTACATCTGGCATGGGATATCTGAGGGAAAAAAAATCTACGTATACTATGCTCTTATATCTGTTAACTTTATTCCTCTAGGACAAAATTCTATCAATACAGTTACAGCTCCATCAGGCATTCAGGGCAGGAATAACTCTAGATGCACCAAGCTCCTTATCCATCTACTTTATTTCTCTGGAATGAAATCCTGTCTACATAGCTTCAGTTCCTTCCGGTTCCCTCTCATAGTCCTGCTAACGACTAAGTTCTTATGCTCCAGCCTCATCTTCGTCCTCTGTTTCTTCATTCTCTATCTCTACTATTCTCTACTCCTGGTTCCAGAGTTCTGCCTTACCATCTACATTACCTCTATGTTCTTCTTTTCTCCCTGGTCACGCCATTCTGTCTGCTGTACAGAAAAATGCCTGTCCTTTCTTTCCCTGGCCTTGGGGTTCTCAGCCTCCTCAGGAATGTTGTTCTACCTTCCACCTTGATATGTAAAAACCTCTTTTGTTCTCAGTCAATTGCTCTGGAGAGCCACTAGGCCTCAAGGTGAGAGGATGGTCTGAGCTTCATTAGCACAAGAACCAAAGCTATGTGTCTCTAGCCACTTGTCTCCTTGGCTAGGAAGGAGGGGAGTTAGTTACCTAGAAGTTCAGCAGGTCTGGGGAGCTGAACTGTTAGCCAAATGGTCTGGGAATATTTGGGCATGCAAGAATTTCATAGCAGAAGACAGCTGAAATCTTAAAAGCTGTATAGCACCAAATATTCATAATAAATGGCTTGCCTTTTGACAGACTCTTGGCCGGTCAAAGTATAGCTTTAATACACAGCTGAATCTCTATAATATATTCTTGTGGCCCGTCACATATGAGGTGCCTCAAATTGGCAACTTCATAGAAAGAAAGTAGAGGAGGGGTGAGGGGGGATGGGAGCTGCTGCTTATGGGGTGCAGAATCTCCATGTGGGGCCATGAGAACTTTCTGGGGCTGGGGATGTAGGCCAGCTGGTAGAGTGCTTGCCTAACATACAGGAGGCCCTTGGCTGCATCCCCAGCATGCATAAACTGGATGTGTTGGCAGACAGTTGTGGGTATCGAACACCAAGAACATTTTAAACACTATTCAGTTGCACACTGACAATCACTAAAATGTACATTTTTGCTGTGGATATTTCCCCACAACTTCTGAAAAACAGTTCAATGGAAAGAAAACACTTGGGCTGGAGAGATGCAGTGAGAGTTCTATGTCCAAAATAAACAAAGGCTAAGCTTTACACCTCATATGAAAAAAAAAAAATGGGGGGAAATCAAGGCAAGCATTCTCCAGACTTCAGTGTAAGGGAGTGTACAGAAAAATGCCTGTCCTTTCTTTCCCTGGCCTTGGGGTTCTCAGCCTCCTCAGGAATGAACACACTGGAGGATCTAGATCAGTGAAGGACTCTTAGATGTTGAAGGGTTCACAACACCCCCAAGGTCAGGCATGTCTACATGCCCGGCCGACTCGGCCCAGATAGCCCCAGGTCAGGATAGGCATTTCCGGTTCAAGGCGTCTGGTAACCAAGGCGACCAACCACCCAGACACATCCGCCTGGCAGACTCCAGGTCAAAATAGCCATTTCCGGGTTAAGGCGTCTCGCGTGACCGGGATCCGTGATGTCATGTAGCCACGCAAGCGCGCAGCATGGCTACGTCACCTACGTCTACCTGGACACGCCCCCGCCTTATAAAAAGCCGCCATGACTGTCCTAATCTCTCTCGCTCTCTCTCCCCACGTGTCTTCACCCCGCACGGGCCCCCACTTCCTCTCTCCCCCCCCAATAAACTCTATTAGCGTATTCTGTCGTGATTCGTGAGGCTTTCTTGTAGGGTAACAGCGCGAAAATACTAACAGATGTGGCGCTGGAAACATAATCCTTGAATGGAAACAAGCGGGGCACTGATTTCATCAAGATTGGAAGCTTCTCTGGGAGAAGGATGGAGGGACAAGCTGCAGAATGGGACACAACAGAACTTGCAAGCCACCAGGGGTATGTGTCTGGAATCTGTACAGAATTCTTAGAATTCAATAGTTAACAAAAATATCCAATTAGAAAACTGGCAGAGAAGTGAATAGACATTTCACCCAAGAAGGTAGGCAGATGTCAAGTAAACATGTCAAAATATGTTCAGTATCATCAAGCATTTGGAAAATGCTAATCAAACCACAGTGACATTCCAGCACTTGCTTATCAGAACATGAAAATTAAAATAAAAAAAAAAACAGCAACAGTATTTCATACTGTTGAGATGCAAAGAAATGGAATCACTCCTAAGCTACTGGTCAGTGTGTAAACTGGCACAACCATTCTGAAAAACTGTTTAGCACTTTTTTCAAAAATAAAACGTGTCAGGCCAGCAAGATGTCTTCTAGGGTAAAGACACTTGCCACCAAGTCTGTTGACCTGACTTCTGCAGGTTGTACACACACACACACACACACACACACACACACACACACACACAGTGTATAATTAAAAGAAAATTAACCACACAGTTATCATATGATCTGTCATTCTCATTCTTGGCATTTCTCCCAGAGAAATGAAAAGCTGGGTGTTTGTAAAAATGTGCACACAAATATCCATAGGACCTTTACTTACAATAGCTGGAGTTGGAAGGTTTATTTGTAGTTACTGAAGAGTCAGCAACAACCCAGACAGGGGTGAAGGTGTGGTCCTGGGGGTAGGGGGCTTTCCCAGCATGCACCAAGCCCTGTGTTCCATTCCCAGCACAGCATAAACAACGGACAAGTCTGTCACATACAGGACTGCTGTGGTTCCTGTGGTGCACATGTCCCTTGTACACATGTTTCCTGTGCTTCCTGTACTTTATTGGGTTTTACCTAGAAATGTCATTGCTGATTCACTGAAAATAAGCTTTGTGCAAAAGTGCCTGTTTTTCTGATTCTATCCACTTGCTTCATGGCACTCAATGCTCTTCTAGCACATTGTGCTTGTTTGCAATGTGTACTGTATGTCTTCCATCGCTAACAGCATGAACTTCTCTATTCAGTCTAAATGCCTCCCTTCCAGAACAGAACGTGAAACATAATAGGCACACAGTACAAGTATTTGTCAATCTAAGAAATTGAACTCATGGATATCACATAGAAAAGATACCTTCTTTGAATGATGACTCTCATATACGTATTTGCTAACAACTGTGGTGTGTGTGTGTGTGTGTGTGTGTGTGTGTGTGTGTGAGAGAGAGAGAGAGAGAGAGAGAGATCTAGGGATCCACCTGAGGTTTTTGCCTGTAATCATTAATTCAGTCCTCTTTATTGCTGAGAATTCTGTGGTAGAGATATACCTTAGATTGCTTAACTATTCATCCACAGAAGAATATCTGGGTTTTTGGGGGGTTTTTTGTTTTGTTTTGTTTTGTTTTTTTGTTGTTGTTTTTTGTTTGTTTTTTTTGTTTGTTTTGTTTTGTTTTTCGAGATAGGGTTTCTCTGTGTAGCTTTGCACCTTTCCTGGGACTCACTTGGTAGTCCAGGCTGGCCTCGAACTCACAGAGATCCGCCTGGCTCTGCCTCCCGAGTGCTGGGATTAAAGGCATGCGCCACCACCGCCCGGCCTATCTGGGGTTTTTGTTTGTTTTGTTTTGTGTTGTATTTGTTAGACAGGGTCCTAGGTAGCCCAGGCTAGCTGTGATCTCACCATGTAGCTGAGGATAACTTTGAACACCCAGTCCTTCTGCCTCTAGCCCCCTATGAATGTCCATACAGTGAACAGTAGACCAAATAAAAGCAGATTCTAAATACCATCAAGTCAGTGGAAGCTATTGATTAGTAATTATCAAACCTCCCAATGTCAGAGCACCGATGGGGACCATGGTACTAAAACTGACACAGCTGGAGAAAAGGTTCAGTGGGTAAAAGTCCTTGGAGGACAAGCCTGGGGACCAGAGTTCCGAGTCTCAGGACCATGGACAGATGTGGCCATCTCCTAGAATCCTGGGACTCAGGATGGAGAGGAAAGAAATAGCCAGAGCACACCAGCCTGAAAATCTTGATTGATAAGTGAAGTGAAGAGTAATTGAGTCAGACACCTGATGTCAGTCTCTGGTCTGTATAAGCACGCTTGTATACTCACATACACATGCACTTACACACACACACACACACACACACACACACACACACACACACGCATATGCAAAATAAACCAACCTTACATATCATTGTTTATAGAAATTGTTAACCTTTCATTATAGTTCTGTGAGGAACTAGGCAGAGGAGATATCACCATACCCATTTGACAGCTGAGTTCATCAAGGCTAGAGAAACAAGGCCCTATCCCAGGGTTTACTCCACATCACAGCCAAAATACAAACTTTGTCTTTTGATCTTGCTGGGTACTTTAAAAAAAAAAATCCACAGCTGCTCATTATTGATGAAAGTAGCAATTTCTGTGATTTGTAAATTAACATTTCCAGAGGGGGAAAGCTTCTCTGTAATGAAGCTGTCATAAACCGCATGCAGTTGTCCTGGGATTCGGAACAGAGCTAATGGCATTGTTCCCACCAAGGCATGTGTGTGAACTGGGCTGTCCCAGGTCACCACTCATTTGTCTGTCACAGAAGCATGTGGGGCCTCCATATGCTGGGAAGCTGGACCCTGGTACCACTGCCCTGCCTGCCTTGTGCTTTTTTCCTGTCTTCAGAACTCTTCCCCCACCCCATCAGCTCCAAAGTACCTCCTACTGTGCCCCAGCCGGCACTGCTCACAACAGAGGAGGCTCTGACATCAAACTCTGGGTTTATAAATTGAACAGGAGCAATTTTCAGACAGGGTATCACTTAGCAAGGCATTGCCCTGAGTGAGTCGATTGGACGGATGGGTGATTGGACGGATGGGTGTAACACCTACCTCTGTGTGTGATATGCCCACTCTCTTTGTGTGTTGTGTTTGAAAGTGGATGTGTGAATGTTGGTTGTTTTATCCATTGTGTTCCCTGATGTGCCCTCATTACTATCTGGACTATCTCCCCAATCTGCGAAGCCTAATGCTTGTTTAATAAACAAATGACCGTTTAATCCCTTCAACTTTAAGAGTTATATGCCTTTGGGCTCTTAACAAAATCATTTAAACAGCAGGAAGCAGATTGAGAGATTTTTGAGGGGAATTCATGATTTGGGCACATGGTATAAGATTATCCATGATAGACTATCACAATTATTTTATGTGAGTATGAGCAGTCTTAAGATTTAGTTCATTTCATAAGAGTGGGAACTTATATGTACCTGGTACATAGTAACCATTCAAAGAGTGTACGCTGATCTCATGCCCTGTCAGAGCAGAGCCATCCCTGCCCTAGATGCCCCTCCTCACACAGCTAATATTTCCTGAACCAAGAACCCGGGGACACTCTGGGGAGGAGAAGTGCCCATCCAACGGAAAGACTGGGACTTGAGTGAAATGTTGACGAATCTCTGAGTTGCTGACTTGATTCCTGTGTGTCCTGGACAAGGAAAATCCTCTCATCTGAAGCCACGAGCAGACAGAGATTTGCAGAGCTCCAAGGGAAGCTGGTTTCCTGCAAGAGAAGGCTCAGGAAAGAACACAGCATGCATTATTTCCTAGTGTGTGTGCAACATTCACAAGCACAAGCTTGAGCATGGCCATAATGCTAACTTAAAAGATTAAAGCAGTTCAAAAGTCTTCTCTAGCACCAATGACACCAAACTGAACAACAACAACAAAAGAAGAAATAAGAAATAAAAGAAAGGAGGGAGGGAGGGAAGGAGGGAGGGAGGGAGGGAGGGAGGGAGGGAGGAAGGAAGGAAGGAAGGAAGGAAGGAAGGAAGGAAGGAAGGAAGGAAGGAAGGAAGGAAAAACCACACACACAATATAGCAAATATCCTAACACTTGGGAAACTAAACACATTCTTACATATAACCCCTGGGTAAAAAGGAAAACTAAAGGACCAGAATGATAGGTGAGCAGTTTAAAGCACTTGCCCTGCAAACCTGAGTTTCCCCACCAGAAAACCATGGTGGAAAGATCAACAGATTCCTGAATGTTCTCCTCTGACCTACACACATACGCTGTGGCATGCCAATGCCCTGACTCAGACATATGCAATAATAATACATAAAAAATTTTACATTAAATTTCTTAGGTATCGAGAACTAAGCAAAAAAAGAAATGCAACATTCCCTCCACCATGTGAACTCCAGGAACCAAGCTAAGGGTGCCAGGCTTGGTGGAAAGCACATTCACTGCTGAGCCGTATTGTCAGCCCCAAAAGGGAAGTCTTAAACTCCTACATCAAGAGGAGGAAAATAAGTCCCAAGGAGGGAGCTGCAGCTGTATTTCAGATTAGAGGGCTCACTGGCATGTAAAGAAGAGCAGGTGGGGGGGTGCGAAAAAGTGAGGACATAGCAAAATTGACCCCCCCAAAAGCTGATCTTTGGAATTGATCAGTCATGTGGTCAACCTTCAGCAAGACAGACAGACAAGGAAAACAGGTAAAAGACAGGAATCACTGGTATCAGAAGTGAGAGGGGAAAGGATGTAGACTCTGTGATACCCAACACGATAAGGGGGTTGTTTTGAAGATGTTGTGCGCTTAGGTGAAGTTGTCTACCCTCAGAAGGAAGTGCTTGTGTTTAACTGAGGCAAAATAGAAGACATGAATGGTCTAACAACCCAGTAAGGAAACTGAACTGATACTTACCCTGAAAAACATGGTCACGCCCTTTGCTTTCTCTTTTTTCCTAGTGCTGGACATCAGACTCAGCACTTGAGTATGCCGGGCAAGCATTCTACCACTGAGCTATACCCCCACCTACCCGTGTAATTTTCAATGTCATTGAATGTGTAGAAAGCAATGTAGTTTATGACCTTGAAAACATTTACATTAGCCTAGAATGACAAGAGAACTTGGTTTTGTTTGTTTGTTTTGTTTTATATAATACCCTCCTCCCTTTTCTCACTGGCTGAGTAATCGGGAAGGCACAATCTTATACGTCATCCAGATCCTGGGCATGGGTCTGTCTCTACATCTTAGATCCCTTTTATTTTAAGGCTTATCAGGCTTTTGACCTTGTAACATCTGTAGGTCCTTAAGCAAGCTTGGTTGTTAGTAAGTTACTACTATAAGCTTGAAGTTTGGGTTAGGGTCGCTGGACTTACAGAGTTGGCGGGTGGATAGCTATCTCAGTATGCTTCTAGTATTTTCTGTTCTGTAGTTGGAGTCAAGGCACTTTTATTCTAAAAAAGAACCATTAGATTTTATTTCTTACAACGTTATCTTCCTCAAAAAAATAGAGGAGGAAATACTTCCCAATTTATTTATGGGGATTGTAGTCCTTTGATATCAAAGATAGCACTAGAAAAAGAATTATACCCTCTTTCACAGGCCTAAATATAACATCTTCCATTGAATACCTGTGAATGCATAAAAATGAAATGTATAAAAAGTATATATACATTATTAAACAGAATGTGGTCCTGGTGTCAAAGGCCTGTTGAACATTTGAAAACCATGCAGGTCATAGCTAACCACATCAAGAGGCAAAAACTGAAAAACCTGGTGAGCATATTACTTTATTTAAAAAATGGTAAAACTACATTCAGTTGTGTAAAATCTCTAGGCAAACTAGGAATAGACAAGAATATACTCAGTCTGATGAAACTATCTACAGCCAGGCAGACACTGTGGCAGCTGTAACCTCAGCACTCAGGAGGCTGAGGCAAGTGGATCATGAGTTCAGTGCCAGCCTGTATGGCAAGACCCTGCCTTAGAAAAACAGAACAACAACAACAACAACAACAACAACAACAACATACCACAAATAAGCAAAAACTCTGTCATGCATAAATACAATACTTGTGGGAATGGGTGATAGTACAGACCTATAGGGAGCCGTTTTGTAAATTTCCATAAATCAAAATATGCAATTACCCTATAACTTATCAGCTGGAAAAGGAATAACTCTGTTCTTCACAGCTGTGAAGGAGAAGGCCAGGCTGCCTGCAGCCCAGGACAGGGTGACAGGAAGTGGAAAAAGGAGGGGACATTTACCTGTAATTAGGATAGGTTGGGTAGCTGCTTTTCTTCTGTTTCTGTGGACTGGATGTTTGAATACTTTCACTGGATTCCAGAGCATATCAATTATCTCTGGTTGTCTGGCACCTGGCTCTGGCCTGTGAGAGCCAAGAAGCAGCTGGAGTAAAGACTCAGTCAGTTGATTTCCTAATTACTTTTCTGCTGCTGTGATAAGACACCAGGACCAAGGGGACCTACAGAAGAAAGGGTTTGTTTGGGCTTACAGTTTCAGAGGGTTAGAGTCCATGACCATCATGATGGGGAGCATGGTCACAGACAGGCAGACATGGTGCTGGAGCCGTAGCTGAGAGCTCACATCTTGAGACACAACCATGAGGCAGAGAAAGAGCTAACTGGCAATGGCATGGCCCTTTGAAACTGCAAAGCCCAGCCACAGTGATCCATCTCGTCCAACAAAGGCCACACCTCCTAATACTTCCCAAACAATTCCACCAACTGGGAACCAAGTAAATATTCAAACATATGAGCCTATGGGGGCTGTTCTCATTCAAACCACCACAGTTAGCCAAGAAAGCTCATGCACAAAGTGGGTTTGGTCTCTAGCATTCCATAAAATTGGACATGGTGGCGCACACCTGCAATCCCAAGCTCTCCCAGCAGAAGTTCAAGGTCACCTTCAGTTGTGCAATGAACTCTCAACCAACCCGGGGTACATAAGATCCTATCTCAAAAAAAAGACTACCACCAGCAAAAGCAGGGCTCTTCATGGTATCTCTTCAGGGTTGAGGCAGCCTAAAAGAACACAGAGAGGTAAAAAAATTATGCTCACACAAAAATCTGTACCCATATGCTCATAGCAATTGAATTCCTAACAAGTACAGACTGAAAACATGTAAAATGTCCATCAACTGGCTAGCCAGTGATCAGTTACCTCTGTAATGTGGGATACTGCTCTGTGATCAAAATGGTAAGTGCACAGGACTGGGGTGAGTCTCTTAAGGAGCCAGGGCGACAAACTGATTCAGTTCCAAAAGGCTATGCACTACAGAGTTCCATTCATATGGTATCATTGTTATTGTTGTTGTTGCTCTTGAAATAACAGTCAGTAGAGGAGTGAACAGGTAACAGTGAGGTTGGGAGGGGCGAGAGGTGTGGGTGGGTCACAGAAAGGATGCTTGTGGCCTTGGGCTGCTCTGCACTTAGACTGTATCAGCAGCAGTGTCTTGGCATCATTATCCTCAGGTGATTCCACGAGCTGTTAACATTGTAGGGAGTGAGCTATAGGAATCATTGGCAGTCTGTGTTATTTCTTGTAGCTGCCTGTGAACCTGCAGTTAAGAGCTTGGAGAAAGGAGATGAGAGGAGAAATGGGTGGCCTCCAGACATTCTCAGAATAGGTTCTACTCTCAGAGGCTATAACATTTCAGAAAGGAAACACCTCTGGGATCTATTTTTGACTGTACTGAGGGCAGCCAGTATCTTCAGAGATTTGAGATGATAGATACTCAGGGCAGGCATGGCTCGGCTATTGCCTAGACCTTGACTCCTATTTGGGTCCTGTGCGTACAAAATTAAATGTATTAATACTGTTTCAAAGCCATGGAAGAGCTTCTGAGTGTCCCAAAGGAGTATTAGATCTTTCCTACGTCCCCAAGGAGCACTGGGGTTACAGGACTATAAGGTCATTACGGGCTGGTGGCTTCAGAGCCCAGGGTTGGGTATAGGTCATGGGTTTGTATCTCAATACTACCATTCATGTTTGTGTGATTGTTGGCAAATTAGCTACTCTTTAGGGCTTGAGTTCTTTCATGTAGTATAAGATCTGAGAAGTCATGGCTGTGATTGTAAAGAATAAATGGGACAAGGAACAAAACCCTTCAGACTGCTCTGCAGATGCCAACTTCACTGCTTCTACGGAAGCAGGTACAGCAGTAGCGAAGCAAAGCCACCAAGATAAAATTCATCTTTGTTGCTGTCTGGCAGTGGGATCTCTGGAAGGCCTTTAGCTTTTCAGACTGTAGTGTTCTCACACAGCGTCTTCTAGTTCCATCTCCTTAGATACTAAGGTGAGCTTTTTTAAAAGCGGTGACACAGTGGCAGCCTTCATAGACTGAGGTGTCATTAGACTCCTGAGTCCTTCACTTCTGAGGTGCATACTTCTAGTGAGTGAGCCAGAGCCTGTCCCCTTTTCCTTCCTACAAGACTGTCATTTTGTTCCAAACAGCACAACCTGCTCCACCCACCCCAAGTGTTGAGCCATGGTTACTCTGAGATCGGCAAACAGTTGCTGAAGGGCAAATTGACCTGCGTTCCTACTCTCTATCCATTTTGTGTTTCTCCAAATAAAGTTTTATTGGAACACAGTCACTCGTTCATTTACATATTTTGTTTTCCAGTTCTTTTTTTTTTTTTTCCCCGAGACAGGGTTTCTCTGTGTAGTTTTGCGCCTTTCCTGGAGCTCACTTGGTAGCCCAGGCTGGCCTCGAACTCACAGAGATCCGCCTGGCTCTGCCTCCCGAGTGCTGGGATTAAAGGCGTGCGCCACCAACACCCGGCCTTTGTTTTCCAGTTCTATGGGCAAAAGTGAGTAGCTGTGACAGCTATGACCGTGTGAGCCATACACCCTCACTATTTATTGCACAAAATGTTGAAAGTCTGAGCCCTTCCTTCGGTGTCCCAGCTTCTCTAGCAGCTATAGTGCATCATCTGCCTGCTTCTCCCAGCTACTTGGACAAAACCTGTCAGAGCTGCAGTTTCCCTTTTGACAGCTGTTGTTTCTAGACATGTTTCTTGTAGAGGAGCGACTATCCTGAGTGACACAGCAGGAAGCCTGCAGGCAGCCCGTGGAGCTCTGCAGAAGTCAGAAGGGGAAGGGTTCTTCACAGATATGTTCACACTGTGGCCGATTCTGAACTCGCACTTCTAGCCTGTTGTTGTATGAGAATGTTTCTTTTAATTAAGCTCTAAAATACATTTGTTATTATTGCCTGCGACTGAATACAGCCCAGCCATCATAGCCCTTCACTATCTGTGAAATTTTGAGCAAATTGCTTAATTTCTTTAGGCCTCAGATTTCCTGTTTCTCACTTTAATAATAATGGGCTTTGAATTGGATGATAAATATGAAGCTTTTTGCTCAGTTTCTTCTGTAGACTAAGCAAGTAATTGGGAGTTATTATCTCTCCCTTCTGATGAGCTCATATAAAATTCTAAATTCCTCTAAGTCTGTGTCTACACAGGCATATATTTTCCAAACTAAGTACCTTTTGTAGAAATAATGCTTTATTTGGACATGTTTTGACAGCTAGAACATGTGTTCCAATTGCAAACAAAAATATTTCCAATCGTTGTTTTGATCCTCAGTGAGGAAATGAATGCTTTGTGTCTGAGCTGGTAAGCTGTAAAACATGTTTGATATATATATATTTGCAAATATATTCATCAGTTTCCTAGAATGTTGTCTTGGAGAAGCACCCAGTGGCTCCTTTGCTCTGAGGCAAGGCTTCTGGTTTACAAGGGAGAGCAGATCAAACTGTCTGGAAAAATATTGAATGACAGCTAGGAGAGACAGCCTGGTTATAGATGCAAAATTTCATGTTCCTGGTAATGACTCTGATGTTGTTCCTAGTGCTGCTAGCTGGCTGAACTTCCACATGACACCACGAATCTAGAACTAAATAACATTATATTTATGTCTTGAGTATCACATAATATCGATCTTTTTTATTGTAAATATATACATTTTTCCCCTTCCAGGGTCATGAGAAAATCCTATTTTCCCCAAGAATATAATTCACTTGAGGCTTATTGTTAATGTTCAGTGACAGTGACGGGGGTTTATCTTTCTATAATCATATTACTTCTCTTTCAGATTTTTCATGTATTAAATGAAAAAGTAAGACTCCTGGATAGCATATCCTTTTTGCTGGCATTTAGGATAAAGAGAAACCCAATAAATCACGCATCAAGCAGCTCCACCAATATTGAATTATAAGATCAGGATATAACTTTCTTAGATAAATCACCAGGCAAATGTGCCACGGCCCATCTCATTCAGAAAGTGCAACCGGGGTTCTGCTCTTGCAGATCCACATTGTTTTAGCCCCAAGTGACTTGAATGGACACCCCATCCCTTCAGCTGTGGTCCTCCATAGACAGTTCTGAGAAACAGTCACATGCCTTATTGCTCCCGGGGGCTTGCAGCATGTCATGATTTTTTTCAAGTTAATTATACTCTCCTTATAAGATCAAAATAAAATTTCTATTACTAAGAACCATGAGGCTTGACAAAAAATTTAAAAGAAATGCTTTCTGGGATGGAGAGATGGCTCAGCAGTTAAGAGTATGTACTAACTACTCTTGCAGATGATTTATTGGGTGACTAATAACCACCTGTAACTCAAGCCCTAGGGGTACCAGCACTTCTGGCATCTGCAGGTACCTTGCACACACATATACATACTTTTAACCACCCCCAAAGTAATCCTTTGTATCTGTATAACACATTTTATAATAGATCATCTCAAAACCCTTCAGAAGCAAAATATCTAAGAGCTGGAGATGTGGTTCAGTTGGGAGAGTTCTGCCTAGTGTTTGGAGGCCCTGGGCTCCAGCCCCAGCTCTGCATCAAACTAGGTATGGTGATAAATGCATATACTTTTAAAATGTAAGAGGTAGAGGCGGGAGCATCAGAAGTTCAAGGTTGTCTTCTGCTATATGGGAGTTTGAGACCAGCCTGGGATGCGTGAGACCCTGTCTCAAAGAGAAAAAGAAAATGAAGTAAAGTTGTTCATTTCTGTCTGGACATAGAGGACCTCACTGGCTGATATTTCCTTTGGGCCCTGTGGTCTCTCAGAAAGCGTCATGTGCCAACTCTCTTTAGATGATTTTGTTCTATGAGAAATAGTATTCGAAGGAAACTTTCTTCAATGTGATAGAAAAAAGCCACGTCTCTCATCATTCAGCAGCAAGCTTACCGATCCCCGATTCCCTTCAGACAGTTGCACCAATATGCCACACCTTCAAATCATTTTTCAACATGAGTACATTCAAATATATATGAAAAGCAGTTAGAGATATATGAATTTCAGATGTGTGGGAACAAAAATGGCTCAGTTTTTCTTCTTGGGTTTTCACAAAGCAGTGTCAAGATGCCACTAGATGAGAAGATGGGAGGCTACCATGTTCTCAGAGGGGAGGTCCCTCAAAGCACTAATTGCAGTCAAATCAGACACAGGAACCTTCAGTTTTGTCAGTACATGATGACGCTGGCAGTCATACAGAGCCTGGCCAGTGTGCCTGCTTCTCCACAAGGCCTCAGAACAGGCTGTGACCACCTTTGGGTCCTTCAGTTCATAAGTTAGGGGCTCCTGACACTGATGAATTCATTACGACTTTGTCTGTTTTTCCTTCCATTCTCCATCTTTTCCTCCCTGCCCCCACCTATACAGCATGAATTAACTATGTACTGTAAGCAGGGACTGTGATAGGCAGTGGTGCTGTGTGTTTCAGTTGCTAGCTAGGAGTGAGGAGATGGCTCACTGAATAAAGCTCCTCCTGTGCAGACCAGCACCCACGTAAATGCCAGGTAGCACGGCCACCTCCTGTGATCCCAGCACTCCGGAGGCAGGGACGTGATCCTCAGGGAAAGCTGGCTAGCTAATCTAACTGTGCTCACAAACATTAAACACACCCTATGTATGCACCAAAAAGTTTCAAAGATTAAAAATAAAATTTCTGTTCTCTCAAGACTAAATATTTTAGAGGAGTAAGAGAGAAGAGGGGGAAGAGGAGAAAAAGGAGGAGAAAGAGAGGTAAAGGAGAGGGGGCACTCCTTCTTGAAATCTCAGGACTCCTTTCCCTGAGGTATTGACCACAGCCTCACCTCCCCGGTTCTGCATTCTTTTCCCTTTTTCATTCACTCATCCATATTGTTAAGTTTATTCACTGGGCCAGGACTCAAGAGAGAACTGAGAGCAGCGTGGACATGGTTTTTACTCTCATTTAGCTTATAATTGAATTGAGAACACACATTAAATGAATAATTGCATAAATAATTTTATTATACTCTCATTCCAGATACTCAAAGCAATGTTGTATTTCCATATTTTTCTTTTTAAAAAAAATTCTTCCTGATTCTAGAACTCTGTCAGAGGTAATTTAGGAAATATAAGAATAAATTGAGAAAAAGTAACCTAAAATGTTCCATAGGCCATAATTGTCAGCAATCTTCTTGCATATATTTCTTTCCTTGGTGTTCAGTGTATACCCCTGTGTGTTCTAAGTGTTGTATATACTTATGGTATTGATTGTACTGTTCCCTTTAAATGATTTATGGGTGTTTGGTGTCTGAT
>CABHPQ010195341.1:0-22249 GCA_902168405.1 Peromyscus aztecus | reverse complement strand
CTCTCTCTCTCTCTCTCTCTCTCTCTCTCTCTCTCTCTCTCTCTCTCAATCTTTGTGTGTGTGTGTGTGTGTGTGTGTGTGTGTGTGTGTGTGTGTGTGGTGTATTTAAAGAATGTATAGAGTATAGAGGTACATTTCTTTATCTATCCCTCTGTCCTCAGCCAGTGAGCATTCAGGTTGTTGTCATATCTTGACCACAGTGGATTCTTTCTATGTTTGTTTCCTCTAGTTATAATTAAATTGTGATGGCTTTCTCATATACTAGTGGTATTTTTTGAGAATATAAGTGCTATATTTATATCATTTCTACCCCTCTCCAACTCCTCATAAGCCCCTCCCACTCTCTCTCAAATTCACGACCTCTTTTTTTTTTTTTTTTGATTTTTTTCGAGACAGGGTTTCTCTGTGTAGCTTTGCGCCTTTTCTGGGACTCACTTGGTAGCCCAAGCTGGCCTCGAACTCACAGAGATCCGCCTGCCTCTGCCTCCCGAGTGCTGGGATTAAAGGCGTGCGCCACTACCGCCCAGCTTCATGACCTCTTTTTATATAATTATTATACACACACACACACACACACACACACACACACACACACACTATTGTTCTTATATATGTGACCACTTGGTATTGATTAACCTATTGGGAGCTCATCCCTGCAGAAAACTGATTCTCCTCTCTCAGCAGCCATTGGTTGCCTGGAGCTCTACATCTAAGTGTAGGACATTGCTAAAACTTACCATCCATATTGTTAAGTCACCTGGTAATGTCATGATGCAGGTCTTGTTTGGGAGACCATATTGTTGAGATTGTGTGGGTGAAATTTTCCTGTTAGGTCTAGAAGGTACTGTCATGCAGCAGACATCCTGGTCTTTCAGCTCCTACAATCTACCTATCTCCTCTCCTCTGATTTCCCTGTGCTGTAGGTGTGGGAGTGGTGTTTTAGATGTGTCTGTTTTTAGATACAATTTGGTACTTCATGGTCACTTATTGTCTGTATTTTGATCCATTGTGAGTCTTTGTAATGGTCTCCATCTATTACAATAAGAAGCATCTTTAATGAGGGGTAAGACCTACTGAGGAGGGTATAATGTAAATATTTAGAATATAGTTAGGAACTATATTGGTTTAGGAAAGTGGTCAGTTATTCTCCTAGCCTACTTGGCTAGGCTTACAGTGTCAGACATGAATCCCTTCCTATCCCCACTACTGTATCATTCTGAGTATGTTACCTGGATAGTCATTGCTATGGTACCTAGACTTTATAGCTGGGAGGATCTATTTATTACTTTTCTCCATTGGCAGTTTGTAGTAACTTTGGATACTGTGAGAGCTAGTTTTCAGAAAGGAGGTTTGCAGCTCAATTCCTCAAAGTCCTGTGCTTCAAATCTATAGTATCTTCAGCAATAGGATCTTACCCTCAAGTTATGGACAAGGACAATAGCCTATATTACACTATCTTGAATCTCTATGTCCAACAACTCAAAAAGTGTTTTCCATAGCTGGTGTTGGGGTTTTTATTAGTCTATGGTTATTGTTGAGAGCATTATAACCTCATGTTGCAGAACCCCATTTAAGATACCTATATCTATTTATCTATCTATCTAGATATATAGATTTATAGACATATGTATAATATATATATTTTATATAAGTTTATAAAATAATGTTCCTTATGGAATTTTCAAACATCCTTAGTGTTATTTATTTACCCTCTCTTTCCCATGTGTTGTCCTCACTTTCTACCCAGTTAGAGTCTCACCCTTCATGGACCCTGTGTCCTATCATCCCTGTCTCAAGAGCTCCCTTTCTCCCCCTCCCTGGTGGTCCTTTCTAATTCCCGGGTTCTATTGTTACTTCAGGTTTTATTTTCAAATACAAAGATCTGTGGATCTGTCTAAGATCCACAAATAACAGAGAACATGTAGCATTTCTCTTTCAGGGTCTGGGTTACCTTCTAATGTGTTCCATTTCCAACTATTTACCAGAACATCCCATGATTTCAATTTTCTTTATAGCTGAAAATATAGCTGAAAAATATATATGTACCACATTTTTTATTATCCACTAACCAGTTAAAAACATTTAGGTTGTTTCCATTTCCTAGCTCTTGTGAATACAGAAGCAATAAACAGTTGAGTAAGTGTCTATGGAGTAGGGTGTCGAGTCTGTTGGTCATAAACCAAGAAGTGGTATATCTGGATCACACCTTACATCTATTTTTAGCTTTTGAGACTTCTCCACACTGATTTATGTAGTGGTTGCACCAGTTGCCAGTCCCATTATCAATACATAAGGATTGTCCTTTCTCCGTGGCCTTTAGGAACATCTATACCATTGCTTACTATGGCTATTGAAATTTCCATTCACTCAAATTATTCTAGGGTTTCTTATACACACTCTGCCAACAGATGACTTTGGGATGACAGCTCTCCTTATTGGTGAGAGGTAATTTCATGAATGTCAGGATTTGCATTTTCCAAATGATCAGATTTGCCTTCCATTTCAGTGGGACCCTGTTTCTTTATCATTGACTTATATGTGGCTTGGAAATATTTTCTGCTATTCCCTAAGATCTTTTTCATGTTGACTTTGATGTTTCCATGGCTTCGTGAAAGTTTCTTAGTTTGATGTAGCCTTATTTGGTCATTTACTTATTGTTATTGTGCAACTGGTAACATTCAAAATGTTTATTTCACAAGACAAGTATAAAGAAGATTTTGGCAAAGTATTAAGGAATTTGACCTTTTGTAATCTTACATTTAAGTTTCAAACAAGTTTGATTTGCATTTTGAATATTCTACAGGAGAAAGGCACTGTATTTATCTGTGATACAAAGACATCTATCTACCTTTCCCTGGAACCACTGCTTAAGACATTGTTTTCCTGGTTGTGTCTGGCTAGTACTCTATATTGATTAGTTGTGCATTGATGTGTGTTTATTTCTGTGAACTCTGGTCTATTTGTTCTTTTCATGCTAACACTATACTATTTTCATTGTTACAGCTTTATAAAATTATTTATGTAACAAGCGATAATATCTAAAACATGGTTCCCTATCTTCAAAAACACTGATTTTAAGGACTGTTTTTATGTTCCTCTGCCAATTAGGTTAGATATTTCTATTTCTGCCTTAGGTGATATCAGAATTTTATTAGAGATTGTATGAAATATGTGAACCCCTTTTCACACTATGTGTGTTTTGACTTTATTACTTTTTACTAGTTAAAGAACACAGGTCATCATTCTATTTGTATTTTTTAAAAATCATTACATCATTTTTTATATTTTTCACTGAGCACACTAATATCTCAGAATGAGGCATGCCAGGGTATGGAAGTGAACAACCAGTGGCCCAGTAACCTGAATCTTCAATTAAGACTCATCCTGCAGATGGAACTGTTTATGCTTCCTGCTTCCATACCCTAGTTAAACCTGTCCACACAATCTCACATTCACCCTCTAAGTAAAGTTGGCATCCCAAATAGAGGCATTACACACCTTTGCATATTCCTAATTTACATATCCAGTTGATTATTTGTGCTTAGAGCTAATTTGCATCTACCCAGTTTCTTGTGACTGATTGGGACTGGCAGTCATGGGATATCCTCACCAAGCTTCTCCTGGGTCCCCCTGGCCTGTTCCTGTCAATTGCTTTATGATAACAGCCAACATGGACATCAGCTGTGCAACTGGCTTTTCATGAGTGCATCTTGGCACCAGGCTAGAGAACAGCAACATGAAAGAGTTCTTGGAGGTGAAGAAGCATCTGCAGCAAGGATCCGAGAACAAGTTCCTGATTGAGCACTGTTTTCATTCCAACAAACAAATGCTCAGTTTAAGGTGGGACTAAGAATGCACTTTGGATTGAGTTAGTTCTCCTGCCAAGCCAACATAAGCCCTGTACCCATCGTCAATTCAAAGCTTTCTAGGAATTCCCCAATTCTATGCATGTTTTTCCTCTCAATTGGGATCAACTACACCCAGCTGATCACTTAATATAAGCTTGTGATGACCCCTCTGTTTTTTCAATTGAAAGAGTATCTTATTATATTTATCTCCTTTCAAATGTAATTTTGAGGTAGAAAGGATATGTGCTTGTGATATGTAGCATAGTTTTTCTGTGAGGTCTTGCTTTGATTAGGATGCTGCATTCCCGAAATGCTGGCAAGTTTCTTAACCAGTCAGTCCCAGTACTACTGTGTACAGTTCATTTGCACAATAAAATTTTTGAGTTGTGTATAGACCAAATCACAAACTCTGAACAGATAGAAAATGTTCTCCTGTAGGATAGCAAACACCACACTGGGAAAAGTGGGGAAAATGTGACGAGACTAGCAATTCTACTCACTGTGCTATTTTTCATACTTGAATTTATATAAGTGCATTTGATGCCCAAGCTGCTTGAACTATTTCAAATGTGAAAAGTGTTTTTGTCACTACACTATGGCCTTATTGATTTATGTTTCTATAAATATCATAAAAATGTTTAGACTATGATCAATTGTCAACAAAAATAATCCCTTGTGAACTAAAGAAGGAAAAAATGTGATACAAATATCTTTTACTGAAAATCTGTTTTCAGAAATTCATATAGGAGTTGTGCTCTGATAGGATTCATTTATATGATTTTATTAAATTAAGTGATATGCAAATATTTGTGTGCATATTTATATGTTTGTGTATGTGTGTATGTGCTTGTGTATGTATGTGCATGTGTGTATATGTGTGTGTATGTATGTGTGCATGTATTTATGTAAACTGTCTCTTTATTCTCAGTATAATCTAACCTGCCATAATTACAGTTGCCCTCTGCTCAGGTTTATATAATATTCATGAAAAGGGTTTCTTGCTTGTCATAGTTGTATCAATACTGTTTTTGAAAATGGTTCTCCTAAGTCATGCTTGTTAATTTGGTGGGATAGTTGAAGTTGGAGAACAGAAGAGGAGGGGTTTATGCTTATATTTAAGATCATTTCTGTATCTGTGTGATATGTGTGATAGCATTTCCTGATTACTTTGAACATTTTCTCCAAAGTGGTAAGCCTTTCAGTAGTTTTAGATGCACACGGGACTTCAGTATTTCGGTATAAAGTCAGCAGAACTAGACGATGCCAATGAAGCTGAGGAAGACCTTCCTGCAGAGAGGGGAGGAGCAGGAGCAGGAAAGAGGGAGAGGGAAGAAGAGAAGAGGAGCAGAGGAGAGAGAGAGAGAGGAAGAAGGGAAGGTGACCCTGTCATTCAGGATCAGTGGAGAATCAAGGATAGCTTTGTTACTGTAACTGGGACCAGAAGATATGAACACAGCACAAGGAAGCTCTCAATGAAATTCAGATGCCGTTTGAACTCAGAGTGGACTCTTGGCTTCATTGTAGGCAAGAAAAGACATTTAACTTAAAACAGTGATGGTCAGTAGTGAAATGAATTGCTTCTACCTGCAGGACTTCTCCTTGTTATTAATCACAGCTCTGCTCATATTCCCGTAGAAGCTCTGGCAGGCCACTGATCTACCTCGTCTCACTATTTCCACTTTCATCACCATTACCGTTTCCCTCTAGCCTCCTCTCCTTCTCTCTTCATTACAAAACAGCCATAGCAATTCTTTTCTACCTTTTGAGGGCTGATTCATCATCCTTGAAATAAAGCTCAAATATTTAACCTTTTCCAGGCTGATGTGCAAAATATAGGTCTGGAAATCTAATTTCAGTTTCCTCTTTATATCCCAGCTCTACACATGGCACCACCTCTTCTTGACATGCTTAGTAATCTGTGTTCTCAGGATGTTAGGAGTCCTTGTACTTGACATTGTCTCAAACAGGGACTCTCTTCACCACTTTCAGGTCTCTGCTTAGATCCTGGACATAACTCTTGAGCTGAATGAACACTTTTAACACTGTGTTCCCTTCCCTG
Organism: Peromyscus aztecus; assembly: GCA_902168405.1. Classification (NCBI taxonomy): domain Eukaryota; kingdom Metazoa; phylum Chordata; class Mammalia; order Rodentia; family Cricetidae; genus Peromyscus; species Peromyscus aztecus. The sequence continues at coordinate 16,342 of CABHPQ010195341.1, read as the reverse complement.
AATTGTGTTTCTAACATATCTCATCCTCTACACAATGTGTCTTTTTATTTTCTTTTCTCCACTACAGCAGTATAAAAATGTGCCATGCACAGTTCTCATTCTATGTATATTCTTGCACATGGAGCCACAACTGGCACATGGAAACTCCCTTAAAATAAATATTTGTAGGGGATGGAGAAAGAACTCAGTGGTTAAGACCACTTACTGCTCTTTCAGTGGATTTGAGTTCAGTTCCCAGCACCCAAGTCTGTGGTTCACAGCAGACTGTAACTCAGAGGATCTTATGCCCCTTTCTGGCCTCCACAGACACCCCCACATGTGGGCATATGCACATAGACACAGATGCATACACATAGTTAAAAATAAAATAAATCCAAGACTGGAGAGATAGTTCAACAGTTTCAGAGAAAGTACTACACTTTCATAGGAGTGAAGTTCAGTTCTCAGCCTTCTTCTGGTATGCTCCCCTCCCCAACCCCCATATACACACAATTAAAAATATAAACATAAATCTTAAAAACAAATATTTGTGTAATAGGTACATGAAAAGAATGAATGAATTCATGAATGAATACATTCATTGAGATGCTCCATTAAAATAAACTAATGATTAAGTAGGGCATACAGTGCACATGGTTTCAATAATGGCTGGATTTGATTTCTGGATGAAAGTTTTACACATCCTCATGTAACTGACATAACATGGTTAGGTAAGCAAGTTTCAGCACATAGTTAGCATCTAGCTTGAAAGGCAATTTTTTCTTAACTGGAATGTGTAATTATAAGTAAGGAGGAGTCTATGGCTGGAGGTCAGAGTGCAGGTCAAATGCAATAAAACCTACAAACGTCATCAGCTGAATCACAAAGAGAAGCTTAGCTTATGGGATGCTACCAGACTCACCATCCAAGATCCCCATGTATGGTCCTCACAGCACACAGTGGAAATCCAAGACTTTTATCTTAACCTGCAGGGTCTGCACACAAAAACCAGCTGAAGAGCCAGAGTTCTCTGCATCTTTTTAGCTCTCATCTCCACCACTACTATCTTTCATCTTTGTCTAACTTGCGAGGGTTGGGCCTTTCAGATTATCAATATTCTTGATAATCATTGCAGTTTACATTGCTTCTTTTCAATGCTTTGTGCAGATTCTGCCCCCTTGCATTTCTTTTTATTGTAGACTGTAATCCAAGCATTTGTGATCTGAGTACATGTAATACATGGGTAGTATGTGGCCAAGCCAAGGGCTTTTAATACCTATGTCATCATGAAAATATCCTAAATCCATCCCTAAAATAACTGCTCCCATGTAAACTAAATGATATTTCACCCAAGGCCTCAGACCAAATGGTAGCCGATCACAAAAGGCATAACATTATGATGCATCCAAGAGGAATGTAAAGTTTTTCCAATATTCTGTCCAGTTTTCATAGATACATGTGTGTATACAATAGAGATTGAATTTGTGTATGTAAGATTGCATATATATACATATATTGCATATATATATATACACACATATGTATCTAATCACTTCTTGTTCTATAACCTCTTCCTCTTCAAATCATAGATCAAAAATAATTAAAAATGAATCTGTCCTGAAGATGTATAGACTTTTAAAATTTTCTTCAAAAACTATGTTAAAACAACTATTTAAATGTCATTTACTTTGCATTAAATATAAGTAATTTAGAGATGATTAATATGTATATAGAAGTACATAGGTTATATGCAAATGCATTTTGTAAGCAATATGAGCACCCATAACTTTTTGGAAGGTGGACATACATAGTAAAATGGAAGATTCCTGAACCACTTCTGCATGGATACCAACCAGTAACTAGCTGTCTATGATCTGTAAAAGTAGCTTATGTGGGAGATGAATAATTGACTGGCGTGAAAGTGTCCTTCATCACCTTCATTACATGTTATAACCCCCCCCTCAACCATGCCAGCCATATTGAAAATCTGTTTATACACAGAGTTTGAGCAACTTGTTTAAAGAATTTGAAGACAGTAGCTGTGATAAATATCTGTTGTCTTTGCCAGCTAAATGAAAATGGCTATTAGCTGTACAATAATTTTTAAAGTTTCAATAAACCCAGCAGGCACTTTAATAAGACTCCATTATTTTTTGCCAGGTCTTCTGTGTTGAAAATCAGGACTCTGCTCCCAGTGGAAGGAAAAGCAGGGGGATGTAGTTGATTTAAAGGACGATGTGCTGCAAATTGCTTCTCCTCTCGCTAGACAGGCAAGTCTATCATGTAGACTTGAGGGAAAATAATTAAAACTTTTTAAAAGTACAATATTTCAAATTCAGCAGAATGAAGCCACTTTTAAGACCAAGACTCAGCAGTTAATGAAGTGCTTTTTCAATGGGCCATCTTCGAGTTACTGCCTCGAATGCTGCCCAGTTGAGATTCACTGGATGCTACCATCTGTTGTTTGTTTGACAGCTGATGAAAAATGAAGTGTTCACTCCAGTGTTTCTTGAGCAAACATTTGAAAATGGTTACAAACATTTGTATTCAGGGCAGAGGACTCAGGAGAGGACATAGCACTTTTGCACTGAGTAGTGTTTCCTTTAGAGAGCTCCTGGAGCATATTAATGGCATTTTTTTTTTTTTTTTTTGGTGGTGAGAACACTCTCTCACCAGAGAGGCTTCTGTCATCCAGAGGTGAGCTGGTTCCCTGGCCATCTGTTAGCCCAGTCTCTGGCTCCCATTCCTGTCTACCTGTTTGGATCCAGGTCTCTCTCTCTCTCTCTCTCTCTCTCTCTCTCTCTCTCTCTCTCTCTCTCTCTCTCACACACACACACACACACACACACACACACCACAGAAGAACAGTGGGGATAGGGAAGGTGTGAGGGAGGGAAAGAAAGGGAGGGAGGAGAGAGAGAGAGAGAGAGAGAGAGGAGAGAAAGAAACTGACAGAGGATGGGAGGGAGAGAGGGAGGGGGAAGAAATCTAGGTCTTCTTAAGGTGTGTTTGACAGGAAAATAAAATATTTTTCCTCACAAGCTATAACTCTTAGTTATTTCTTGTGGTTACATAGAATGCGGGTCCAAACACTTCAGGTTGCATCCAGATTCCAGAAACAAATGCACCAAGACCTTAAAAGTGGTCGGTTAGATCTGCGTTCCTTGGTGTAGCTCATTCGAGCTTTTATGACCAAACAAATAAGGATATTTAATGCTTCACCATACGTTTAGTGAGAACATTTTTTAAAAGATACAGCCTGGCATTAATAAAATCTTACAGTTTTCTCGATAGTACATTAGAAAACCCTGATTCATTGTTGACTTGAAAGTTTTTACCTCAAATAGCAATTTGAAAGCCAAATTATACTTGCCTGATGTGACATGTATATTTAGGAAGCTTCACTATGGTTTCAGATCCATGAATTCTTTTTTGGTTGGTTGCCCTAATCTTATTTCAAATTTTGTTATTACCATTTTATATTATGCTGATATATTGACTATTTGGAGTGTAGGTTGGATATAGTTAGCTTTAATGAAACTGACTACACTTTTATCACACTATCTTGATGACCAGAATAATTTCCAGCAATAAGCAAAGGCTGATTGAAAGTGCCTAGGGATCAGGTCTGGGAGATTAATTCACTCGTTCAGTCATCAAACAGATATCAGGTTTCTAATGAGGAAAGAAGTACTTTGTCTAGGTTCCATGGATAGGGATGTTAATCATGTGAAGTCTTTAGAAAGAATTCCCAACTCTGTCTGGCAGTATCAGGTAGTGTTCTCTCAGCCACTGCATCAAAGTCTTCATGTGAATGCTGTAAGGACTCGCTGGGAAGCCTTCAAGTGCTGTGAAGATGAACATTCATATCTCACAAGTCAATATATATATGTATATATATATATATATATGAGATATATATATATATATATGATGACAAGAAAAGGGTCAGGGTTAGAGGGTCTGTGGTCGGATAGAGAATACATTGTATGGTGAACATGAACTGAGTGAGTGTGCATATGACAACGTTGTTCTTGATCTGGTGTGTGTTTAACGTAATACGGAGAAGGTCCATAGTAACATTATTTAAATCTAATGGGTAGACAATGAATATTTCAAACTCTTTAAGAAATATAGATGTTTTCATAGTCTCAGCACAAATATTCAAGACATACTGATTAGGTGATAAATACATTAATTAATCTGACTGAATCTTTTTACAGTGTAATCATGGAACCAAACATGTTTTACCCCGTATATCAATACAACCACCATTTATTAATGGGTGCCAGGAACTGAACTCAGCTCCTATGGAAGGACAGTGCATGCTCTTAAGTCACTGAGTCGTCTCTCCAGCCCCCAATTTATTTATTTTTTTTATTTAGGAGTGTGCCTATGTCTGTCTCTGTGTGTTTACATGTGTGTGCCTGTGTCAGTATGTGCCACATGGATGTGCATATCCGAGGAGGCCAGAAGAGGGAATCCAATCCCTGGCAGGTACACTTACAGGTGGTTGTGTTCCACCTGCCCAGAATTCTGGTCCCCAAACCCAAGTCATCTCCAAATGTAGCATGGGTTCATAATGACTGAGCTATCTCTCCAACCCCGATTCAGTCTCTTGTTGACTGTATATTTACAATTTAACAATTGCTGTGAGAGTGGATTTGGATACATGCATTCACATTTAAATTCATGCTAATACATTGTATAGCTAAAAATTTTCCTGGTCCCACACAGCTCTTGCGGTCCTGCAGTTCTGCGGCTACTCGGACCCAAATGAACACACAGAGGCTTATATTATTTTTAAACTATGGCCATGGCAGGCTTCTTGTTAGCTAGCTCTTGTATCTCAAATTAACCCATTTCTATAAATCTATTCCTTGCCAAGTGGCTTGTGGCTTATCACTACCTTTACATCTTGCTTCTCTTGGTGGTGCCTCCTCTCTCTGTCTGTCTCCCTCCTCTCTCTCTAGTTAGAATGTCCCTCATAACTTATTCTGCCTCACCATTGGTCAAACAGATTTATTTATCAAACAATCAGAGCAACATATATTCACAGCATACAGAAAGGCATTCCCATTAACACTGGAATCCATAAACAAGTGGCAATTCATATAAAAAGACTGAGGGAGAGCCAAAGAAAGCAAACAAAATGTCCTGGGTTGATGGATGGAACCCTCTGGAAATTTCCACTGAAATTCAGTCAGAAGATATAAGACTTCCCTGAGTAACTTGGGGATAATAAAGAGATTGTGGTGGTGTGCTTTGGCAGCAGCATGTGGTAGAGTTTGATCACATGCTAGACACATGGCAGATTTATAAACATTGAAAGTAAACTTCTTTGTTATGACCTTAGGGATTCAGAGAAAGAAAACTGAATAGACCCTTAAAAACTTTTTCAAAACTCTAAATCATGTACCCTGTCTTGCTTTGTATGAGCCCCAAACTTTCAAAGGCTAATTATTAGTTGTTTGTTTGTTTTCTGAGACAAAAACAACCCGTGTTAGGCTTACCTAATTTAAAATGTATGGCTGGAGTAACCTTCCACTGCACAAAATGAGGTAGAACTGTAAGACTTCATGCCACACTTGCAGTTCCCTGGCTTATTTTCCAGTGACATGAAAAATTGTTACTAGGGAACACAGTAGAATAGTCCGTATATGCTTCATGATCAGAAGCTACATAGAGGGAAAAACTTCCTGCAAGCAATTGCCTGGGCCTCTCTATGCTTAGATTAATTGAACATAAAAGGCAACTACTGCACAGTTGTGCTGTGATCTCAGGGGAGTCCAGAAGAGCCGTGGCAGGACCCCGCTGTCATCAGCTTTTACGCTCACTAAACTGCTATGAGTCTGTTTCCCAAGCTATGAACTGTGCTTACAGAAGGATGTTTAGCAGGAACCTGCCTGGGTTGACGTTGAGAGCTGCTCACTACCACGCAGTCCTGAGAACACAGTCCTAGGACAGAAGCAAAATAGAAGTGAGTACTTCTGTGTGTTTGCACATCTCCTGCCGTTTTGAAAAATGCATTAAAATGCTATTCAATATTTTTTTCCTTTTCTTTTTTGTTCTGGTTTTTTTATTTTTTTATTTTTTTATTTTTTTTGGTGGTGAGGAGTTCTAGAGATCAAACCCAGGGTGTGCAAGCACACACACACACACACACACACACACACACAAACACACACACACACACACACACACACACACACACACACACACACACACACACACACACACGGCGAAGGGAAATGTAAGGCAGACAAACAGACAAAATTGCCGGAAGTGACTGAGGACCCATCCTCTGTCTGTCCGAGCTAAAATGTCCATTTGTCAATGGGGTTCTTCCCCTTTCTCCTCCCAAAACTGATTGCCTTGGACTGTTGCAGAGGGCTGGACAAGACAGACACAGAAAGGGAAGTTGATTGCTTTCTGCTGTAGGACTTCCACCCTCTCCAACTGCTCCCTCCAGTCTTTGTCTTGGCGAGAGAGAGAAGAACTAGGAAGTGGGCCATCTTAAAGGGTGAAGTGAACAGCATATTTATCTACCTAGAGACTAGTTTCCCTGTCTGCTTTCCTCCTAGTCTCTCACTACTCTCTTATCTTGGCTAGTGGATTATTTTGGGCTTTCTTAGTTGTGACGAAAGCAAGTTAATCCTAGCTCTGGATGTGTGAATCTCCCTAATCCCTCAGGAGATACTACCGCAAAGTGGAGGATTAATTCAAAGCCAGTAATTCAAAGAATATTGAAGAGTACTTAACCATGCCAAAAAGAAAAGAAAAAGAATAAATAAATGTGAATAACAGAAAGAAGTGATGTGGACATTTTTAGGGAGGAACACTCTTGTCCGATATACTCATATTTAATTGTTGCATTTCTGTGGAAGTATTCAGTTACTTCATTTAAAATGGCTAAGAAACACTGGAAAAGGTTGCAAAATACTTTTAAAAGTTCTTTGGTCAATTATAAAATGCTTACTGTTTTCTTTGTTTACTTTTGACTGTTGGAAGTGAGGTGATAACATACATCATAGCCCAGGCTGGCCTGGAACTTACTTTGTAGCCCAGGATATCTATAATTTCAAGTACTGTTCTGCCTCAGCCTTCCTTAGCAACATGACTTGGACTCTGTCTTCTGTTTCTCTTCTTTACTTTTGCTTGTTGAGTTTCTATAATTCAGTTTATTCTTGAGATGAGGAATTGTTCATAGTCAAGTGTATCCAATTAGCTTAAATTTAGCTAGTGGAAATAACTTTTTCATTCTTACAAATGACTTTCAATTCACATCCCCTCAGTTCTCAAAACTCAAGCATCAATAGTGGCAATAAATGCCTCTTAACCATCAAATATTAAATTAATTTCAGCTTATAATTTGATTCTTTATATGAGACTAGGTACAGGGAATTTCTCTCTTATAATCCTGGTGAGAGTATCTATATTTTTTTTGCCTTATGGTACACCAGTATTTATTTTATTTACTTTCATTTTTTCCAGCATTTTCATCTGTCTTCTAAATCAGTGGTTTTAAACTTTCCTAGTACTGTGACTCTTTAATTCGGTTGTTAATGTTGTGGTGACCCCTGAACCATAAAATTACTTTTGTTGCTACTTCATAGCTGTAATTTTGCTATTGTTATGAAATTGTAATGTAAATATCTGTATTCTCTGATGGTCTAGGCAATCCCTGTGAAAGGGTCCTGCACCCTCAAAGGTGACCCACAGGTTGAGAACTACTACTCTAAATCATTCTACTTGTAGAGACCATATTTTCTTGATCTAAGTGTTTCCAGAGTTCTTCCTACAATGTTTTAATAAATTCTTCTTGGGCTCCACATATTCATGAAGTTTCTACTAAATTTTTCCTCCCTCTTGGCGGATTCAACATTCTCAATCTTTCAAATCTGTTCAAGTTTTTGTTTGTTTGTTTAATGATTATTTTGGCTATTATTCATTACAAATTTGTTTTCTTTTGTTTTTAATATATTTTAAATTGAAACACAATTATACTACTTTCTCCTTCCATTTTCTCTTCTATCCTCATCTAGCTACCCTCCATGCAACCCCTCTCACGGCCCCATTAACAAGTTGATAGCCTCCTTTTTGTTATATTTGTTTTGTGTGTGTGCAGGAGTGCATATGTGTGTGCACATGCATATGCACAAACCTATATAAATAGAACCTGCCAAGTCCATTTCTGTTGTTTGTATGTATATGATTTCAGGGCTGATCACTCTGCATTCGAACTCCAGCAAGGGAGTGCATCCTTGTATTTTATCACATATGTATTAACATGGTGCCTTAATAGTGTGACAGGTAGAAGAGTAAGTGAATTAATGTCAGGTAGCTTTAGCTATAAGAGTGTATTTTTCCCCCAATTTCTTTAAACACTTCAAAATACCAATTTCCTATAAATTTCAATTTTAGTAGTCTTCAGTGTCCCAAGTCACATATTACAACATGGTGTTTACAAGAAGAGAGAAAATATGTAAAGCAGCATTTAAATACGTAAGTTTATTTTAATCTTATATAATAGAAAGTTTGTAATGTCAGTAGAGAAAATGTTCAAATCTAATTTTTTTTTTTTTTGCCTTCAAAGTTTTTGAAAGGGTTCATCCAGACAAGCCTAGCTTTAATCAATATGCTCCTTTCAGCCTTAACAACAGTTTTAGAGGAAAGATTGATAGTGGAAGTGGAAGATCTTTGCTCCTCAAAGCCTGAGTGTGATTATCTAACTGAATGGGAGTTGACAAGCAAAGATCATCCAGGTGCTTTATGGTAGAGATTTGCCCTTGAGCAAGTTCTGTTTGGCACACAGAGCTCCTGCAACTATCCCAGTATGAATACCCCGTGTTTGTGCATCTGGGAGGTTCAGCACATCTCCCTCTGCTGGGGCATGTCTGCTGAGTGAAGTTTCTCATAGCCCATTTTTCCTCCCATCCACAGGTGGTTTCTGAGCACCAGAGAACTCTGCACACATGAGATACATTTAGGTGTAGATGTGGTCCCTGACCATCTTATAAACTCACCTTCAGGATTTCTTCTAGCAGCAGGTAATACTGCCAACAAGGCACATCCTCTCATGTCATCATGAAGCTGGACAGTGTCTTTTCTTTTCTTTTGAGACCGGGTTTCTCTGTGTAATTTTTGGTGCCTGTCCTGGATCTCGCTCTGTGTTCCAGTCTGGCCTCAAACTCACAGAGATCTGCCTGCTTCTACCTCCTGAGTGCTGAGATTAAAGGCATGTGCCACCATGGCCTGGCAACAGTGTGTTTACTTACAATGGCAAAGTAAGAGGAGGAGAAAGAAATACCTAGAGAAATTTGCATTGATATGCAATCATGATATGATATGAGATATGAGTCAATGATCTGGACATGTATGCTTACAAGTGAACTGCATTAAATGAATTTTTCACAGTCACACATGGTTTGTAGTAAAATGGGGGAGTGGGTTTCCAGCTGTGAGATGATTCCCCCAGTATCCTTTCCTATGCTCTCCTTTTGTTTTATAAATATGGTGCTGTACTGAGAGCAAAACTTATGGGGAAATATTAATAAAGATGAGAAATGTTTTTAAAATCTCCATATATATATGTGCCGTGTAATATGGAATATTATTCAGATGTAAAGGAGAGGAAAGGGATGGACTTGGAAAGTATAGCATTAGGTGAGATTACCTAGACTCAGAAAGGAATGTTGGACCTCATGTGGATCCTAACCTAGAATGTATACTATACATTATGTTAAAACAGATCTGTAAGTGCAAGTAGAGTGTAACACTAAGAAAGAAGACCAAAAGAGGATAATATTAAGTTATAGGGAATGACCAAATATAGACAAAAAGACACTTGAGCCATGAGAAAGGATGTAAAGCCATTTTTTGTTTTTGTTTGTTTGTTTTTTGAGTTTTTTTTTTTTTTTTTTTTTAGTTTCAACTCTGTCATAGTTTTCTATTTTCCTTCTCATGTTGGGTAAGTAAATAAAATATTGCCAATAATGGAAGTGTAAAAATGTAAACAATGCTCCATGACTTCAGTATGGCCATTGTAACTATATAGAAGTTTTGGGAGGGGACATGCATTTGAGTGGCTTCTTTAAAACAGCTATGTGATACTTTTATTTATGACTTAATTATATAAAAGATAAATAAATAAATATATATATCTTAGTAAATTCTGTTACTACTTACTTTTATTATGTGAATAATATCACAAATCATAGATATGAGTAACATTCAATTTTAAAACAAGAGGAAAATAAATTTAGAGTTTTTTTCATCAAATAATGTGAAATAAAAGCCACTTGTAAGAATGAAAAAATTGTTTCCACTTGTTAAGTTTAAGATAATTGGGCACATTTGACTATGAACAAGCTTTGTAAGTTAAAGACCCAAAGTATGAACAATGGAGAAAAGATGCACTAATTGAATTTTTTTGCATAGAGTATTTGTAGACATGACATGTCTTTACTATATCAGTGATCATGAATTTTTAAAATGCAATATTAAGGACCCTGCAGGTTTAAAAAGGGATGCATCCAATCCAGACATCAGCAAGTATTTATTTAGCTCCTGCCGGTTCTTGTCAGTGTCCCTAGATAGTACTCCAAAATTATTCATGTTCCGAGAAAGATCAGAGTACCAGTTATTCTGAATTTGCAAAAAATAAAAATAAATAGTAGAAGAAAATTCCCCCAAATTGAATTCTTAAGGAAACAGTATACACATTGTCACTTCTTATAGGTTATGGGGTCATGGAACTTGGGACATTCTAAGCTGGACTTCTGTGTCTGACTGTGTTACTGTCAGACATGGAGTTAGGGGAGGGCTGTGACAATATAGTCTTATTCAGGTATGACTTTTGTATACTTTATATATGAGAATGTGAAGTTGACATCATCACCTAACTTGGAGCATCCTCACCTATGGCAGTGGTCAGACAGCTGAGGGGTCCATGTAGGCTTCTTAAAGATGGATTTTTTATTTTGAGTATGTGTACATATCTGTGTGTGTCATCTGTGCAGGCCAAAAGAGGTTGTCAGAGCTCCTGGAGGTTGTAAGCTGCCTAGTGTGAGTGCTGGAATCTGAACTCTGCCCCACCCCCCCACAAACTCTGGCCCTCTAAAAACATCCAGCCATTTCTCCAGTGCAGCCATTCAGGTATCTAAGTCAGCATCTCTATAGAACCGGATGGAGGGTCCTTCGCCTTGTATTGCCATGTATCAGCAATGAAAATGTGGTTTCCATGACAGCTTGAGTAACAAACCAGCACAGATTCAAAAGAAGACTGTCACACCTGCCTTGTAAGATCAAGGAATGGCAGACTCTTTCTAAAAGGCGCACACGGGATGGGCAGGGTTGATGTGGTTATTTGTAAAAAGCAGGATGAAATTTGCCTCAACTCATACTCACCACATAGTGTAATGAATAGACTCTAGGAAGAACCCTTTTGATTTTCTTCTTAATAAAGAATTTTCCCTTCAAAGTCTTCCACTGTAAACGGATACCTGTCACATTATGAAATTAATCTCATTATTAACCAATGACTGTGTATGGATAGATCAATGATACTTCGAGTTGTTATTTTTTTCTGTTGCTGTGATAAAGTACCATGACCTAAAGTGACTTGTGGACTAGTTGGTTTTGGCTTACAGTTCACGAGTGATAAGTGCCCATCATGGTGGCCAGAGTAGAAAGCTACTCACATCTTGGACTGCAAGCATGAGCAAAGAGAACGAACTAGACATGGCACAAGTCTTTTAACTCTCAAAGGCTACCTCAGTTGATACACTTCCTCCAACAAGCCTGTAAAACCTAAGCCTCCACCAAGTGGGGACCACGTTGTTCAAATACATGAGCCTAGAGGAATATTCTCATTCAAACCCACCCAACTCTTAACAAAAATAGTCTAGATCCCAGGGAGACAGTCAAACGGAGACGTGAAGAAGAGAAAAATAGAAAAATGGAAGGAGAGCAATAGGCTGGAATGAGCCAAGTCTTGGAGTAGTTGTTGCAGACTGGATTTAAATACAGAAAAGAAGGGAACATTATCCTTCTCCTAATCCAATTCAGTAATCCTGTGCAGTGTGTGGATCTATACTAATCCAGGACAAGATATGTGGATTTGTAGTTGGAGATCATACTAGAAACAATGGACAGGACACTTCCGTGTCAGGGACTAAGATGGTGGTATCATATTAGTCTTATATCTTCCATTTACTCTCAGTGATTTTAACATTAGCATGAATGCAAATGGGAGCTGGGCCAAACACTGCAGTGATGGAGTACAGGGGCCTCATGGTTTCCCCATTGGACCACTGTAGTAGTCACTGCAATATGGTTTCTATGGCAATGTTTTCAGTGAGCTTACCATACATTTGTCATCCCAGAACTATTTCACTTGAGATTTTACCAGTAGAATAATCTCAGTGATAAAGATCCAGGACACAGTGTAGCTGTGACAGACAGGTCACCAGTTTATTTTCCCTTTCTTGTTGAAGATGAACTCATTAGAATTTTCTCTACACAGATGTAATTGATAGAGATGATTCAGAAAGTAGATTTTAGATATTTTAGACAGGAACCAATGGATTCTCTTTCTCAGCCTTTCTGTAACTGTGTGAGCCTAGAAATGTAACATAGCATCATTAAACCCCAATTTACTCATACATAAAATGAGATAAACTTTAAAAGATTTGTGGCAAGCACACTGAGAAGGATGTTATTGTGGCTTCTAATATTACTTCCAAAGGAATGAATCACCCATAGGTTCTCACAAGAAAGCGTTGTAGATTATTAGACTCTTAGGTTGGTTTTTTAGGACGTTCCTTTTAATATATTACATACAGGTAATAGGATTTCCTAGTTTATTACACTGCACTTTAAGGAGTAGAGTATAGTTGTGCTTGAGACCAGTTCCAAGACTGGCATCAACATTAACTTAATTTTAGGTAGGCAAAGAATACACCTCCAGAGATATAGAAGTGTCCTCCAGTGAGCGTGTGCCCAGAGACATGGGAGTGTCCTCCAGTGAGGGTGTACAACAGTTCATGAATCAAGAGGTAAGTGTCAGTCTGAGCTGGCTCTCAACTATTCCATGCTTGCATTTTCCCATTAGGTTGTTGAGTGAGGTCACAGAGAGTTGTCATTACTGAAGCCTCATCTGTACTCATGCAAGAAACAGTTCTGGACCAGTTACATAGCTGCAATTCAGTTTCTTTTCACAACATTGTGACTGTAGCAAAAATGAAATGGGATATTCTGTGGTGTGGTGTTTAAATTTACATAACATTCATGAAATGCATTTTTTAATTCACTTGGCTTTTGTTTATTATTCAAATGGGAGTAAATCAAATTTTGTGCTGAAAACACCATTTTTATATGTACAACGATCAGGGAATTTAAAAGAAGAACAATGCTGATTTTTTTTCATTTCTCTTTACAACAGTGATTCTTAATCTGGGGGTTATGATCCCTTTGGGGGTCATGTACCAGATATCCTGTTTATCAGATACTTAATATTAGGATTAATAAGTAGCAAGTCACCATTGTAAAGTAACAACAAAATAATTTTATGGTTGGTGGTGACCATAACATGTGGAACTGTATTAGAGGGTGGTAGCATTAGGAATGTTGAAGACCACGGCTTTATAAGAACACCATGCCCGCAAGATGGCGGGATTTTGACAAGGTCATTTACATTAGACTTCAAGATTATAAAATAGTTGTTTCCTAAACATTAATGAACTGACTGCCTTCCAATGCTCCTAACTTAATCATTGTTGCAGTCTTCTTCCCTCAGAATTTTGCTGATGCCCCTTTATCAACTAGATTTCAGTTAGATGCATGTGTGGCAAGGTTATACACAGTCATGGGCTCTGAGAGAAAGAAACCTTAGCTCTTGTGTCCATTAAGAATTCCATAAATGTGTACATTAGCTCTTTGCTATAAATCAGCCCTATTCTTGGGTAACATTGATGAAAACACAGACTCTGACCTCTAGATTCAGTTAGAGACAAGACAAAGTGTTGACCAGGTAGTGATATATGTTAAGACAAAAGCAGTAATTGGTCTATTTGTACTCAGGAGGAACAGTTTACTTAGATTTGGTCATGAAGAAGTGATCACAAAGTTAGCTCTGTGGAGATATAGAAAATTCAAAGAAATGGGGAGGGCGGGAATCTATTGTCTTGGAGTCAGGGGAAGTCAGAGAGAATATGTGCCCATGGCTTTATAGAGAATGGTGTGAATGTGCTATAACTGATATATAGAACAGAAGGAAGCCATTGAAAGAGTCTATCTATCCCCTGAAGAAAGTGGTAACCAAGTCAGAAAGGGTCCTTTGTGCTACATTACGGTGCTGTGGTAGTTTGAATGTAATACGGCACTGCAAGGTGTGGCTTTGTTGAAATGGGTCCTGTCTTGTTGGAGGAAATATGTCACTGTGGGGTCAGGCTTGAGGCTTCCTATGCTCAAGATACCCAGTATCTCAGTCAACTTCCCATTGCTTGCAAGATATAAGACTCTCACCTCCAGCACTATGTCTGCCTGCATGCCACCATGATCCCAACAATGATGATAATAGACTCAACCTCTGAAACTGTTAAGTGAGCCCCCTCAATTAAATGTATTTGATTATAAGTGTAGCCATGGTCATGGTGTCTCTTCAGAGCAATAGGAACAACAACTAAGACAAGTGCTGTATTAGAATCTAGGTATTGTAAGAAAATTAACATTTAAGAAGACAGATCCATTCTCTTCAAAATGGACATGATATATATTAAATGATTATTTTGAGAATGAGGTAATAAAGTTATATGCAGTATCTATTGTATAATGATTGCAAGTTAGACACACGTATGTACCTTGTCTCTGGGTTGATACGTGTGTACACTTTACAACAGGGTAAACAGGTCTACATCAGGTATAAGATGTCTAATAATCACTGAATAAGTCCATGTGGAGACCCACTCCTTACTAGTTTTGCATTTATGGACCTATAGAGAAACTCATCACTGAACATACCAAATATAGCAGTAGGGGACAGATGGCATAATGCTATGATAATGAACACAGGCTACTTATTTTAGGATCTTATGGTATTTGAAAGTTCAGGGACATATATTTGTCCTTAGTAGATGTGTACAGGGCTATGAGTAGAAAGGCATAGTATGCACATGTAGAGTTGGATGTGAATAGAAGTGATTTATGATCTGTTTGCAGGGCTGGTAGTAGGTAGAAAGTTTTAGTATGTGTGTGCAGGGTTATGTGAATAAATGGGATTAGTGGTATATGTAAAGATGACTGATTAGAAGAGTTTAGTGTGTACATGTAGGGTCAGCTATAAGGTTTAATATACCTGTGCAAGGTGGGCTGTGAGTAGAAATATTTCCACAGTGGAAATATTAGCACATGAGCAAGATGTAAGTCTGTGGTGACCATGACAGGCTGTGTTTCTTGAACATCATATTCACTGATTAACATGCACCTTTTCCAAGAGGAGAGAAGACTGGATTAAATCTGAAGGAAAAAGAGTAAAGCCAGCTAAACCTGATTACTAAAGATCAGGTGAAGAACAGAGTATTTTGGAGGATTTCAGAAAACATTCACAGATTCTAAATGTGGGTGTGAGCCAATCAAAATGCTTTTCAGATGTCACTCTGATTGTGACATGCAGATAAGAGGCAGGGATGAATGTTAAGGCTTGATTCTCTAGTCCTGAAAAACGATGATTGTGATACACAGTGGAGTGAGGGGAGGTGAAGAATAGGAATGGATGTGAGATAAGATCAGGAGCTTTGATTAAGACCCTTGGTATATATTTGATTGAAAATGGGGTAGAAGAGTGTTAAGAATCCAGAGTAGCTTTACCGCTACTCACAGAAATAGAGAACGTGCTGGAATTTTTAGTGGAAGAAACAGCACCAATTAGTATATAGCTCTTTCACATGGAAATCACTGGTCCACCTGACACCAGAGGAAAGATGTGTAGAGTATTGCAAACTGATTTTAAGTTTCTGGCCAAATAAACACTGTTTGTGAAAAACACCTTTTTCTCTAAGTTACTAAGAAGGAATAGCCAGCAGCCAAAGGGGAAAGTAGGAGAAATGGTCTGTGACATTCCAGGAGAACAGTTTCCAATGAGAAAGGCAACAAAGGCCCTGAAAAAATGTTGAGAAGAAAAGAAAGATTGAAGATTGAGGCATCTATGAGCAACTGTGAAATGGTTTGGGACAGAATTTATGCTTAAGGGTCATGACAGCAAATAGGAAAGAAGGAAAATTCTTGAAAGGAGTTTGAGCTCAAAGAGTGAAGGAGAGTGTTTTAGTGTGGGTTTTCTATTGCTTTGAAGAGACAACATGACCAT
>CABHPQ010195340.1:0-22243 GCA_902168405.1 Peromyscus aztecus | reverse complement strand
CTCTCTCTCTCTCTCTCTCTCTCTCTCTCTCTCTCTCTCTCTCTCTCAATCTTTGTGTGTGTGTGTGTGTGTGTGTGTGTGTGTGTGTGTGTGTGTGTGGTGTATTTAAAGAATGTATAGAGTATAGAGGTACATTTCTTTATCTATCCCTCTGTCCTCAGCCAGTGAGCATTCAGGTTGTTGTCATATCTTGACCACAGTGGATTCTTTCTATGTTTGTTTCCTCTAGTTATAATTAAATTGTGATGGCTTTCTCATATACTAGTGGTATTTTTTGAGAATATAAGTGCTATATTTATATCATTTCTACCCCTCTCCAACTCCTCATAAGCCCCTCCCACTCTCTCTCAAATTCACGACCTCTTTTTTTTTTTTTTTTGATTTTTTTCGAGACAGGGTTTCTCTGTGTAGCTTTGCGCCTTTTCTGGGACTCACTTGGTAGCCCAAGCTGGCCTCGAACTCACAGAGATCCGCCTGCCTCTGCCTCCCGAGTGCTGGGATTAAAGGCGTGCGCCACTACCGCCCAGCTTCATGACCTCTTTTTATATAATTATTATACACACACACACACACACACACACACACACACACACACACTATTGTTCTTATATATGTGACCACTTGGTATTGATTAACCTATTGGGAGCTCATCCCTGCAGAAAACTGATTCTCCTCTCTCAGCAGCCATTGGTTGCCTGGAGCTCTACATCTAAGTGTAGGACATTGCTAAAACTTACCATCCATATTGTTAAGTCACCTGGTAATGTCATGATGCAGGTCTTGTTTGGGAGACCATATTGTTGAGATTGTGTGGGTGAAATTTTCCTGTTAGGTCTAGAAGGTACTGTCATGCAGCAGACATCCTGGTCTTTCAGCTCCTACAATCTACCTATCTCCTCTCCTCTGATTTCCCTGTGCTGTAGGTGTGGGAGTGGTGTTTTAGATGTGTCTGTTTTTAGATACAATTTGGTACTTCATGGTCACTTATTGTCTGTATTTTGATCCATTGTGAGTCTTTGTAATGGTCTCCATCTATTACAATAAGAAGCATCTTTAATGAGGGGTAAGACCTACTGAGGAGGGTATAATGTAAATATTTAGAATATAGTTAGGAACTATATTGGTTTAGGAAAGTGGTCAGTTATTCTCCTAGCCTACTTGGCTAGGCTTACCGTGTCAGACATGAATCCCTTCCTATCCCCACTACTGTATCATTCTGAGTATGTTACCTGGATAGTCATTGCTATGGTACCTAGACTTTATAGCTGGGAGGATCTATTTATTACTTTTCTCCATTGGCAGTTTGTAGTAACTTTGGATACTGTGAGAGCTAGTTTTCAGAAAGGAGGTTTGCAGCTCAATTCCTCAAAGTCCTGTGCTTCAAATCTATAGTATCTTCAGCAATAGGATCTTACCCTCAAGTTATGGACAATGACAATAGCCTATATTACACTATCTTGAATCTCTATGTCCAACAACTCAAAAAGTGTTTTCCATAGCTGGTGTTGGGGTTTTTATTAGTCTATGGTTATTGTTGAGAGCATTATAACCTCATGTTGCAGAACCCCATTTAAGATACCTATATCTATTTATCTATCTATCTAGATAGATAGATTTATAGACATATGTATAATATATATATTTTATATAAATTTATAAAATAATGTTCCTTATGGAATTTTCAAACATCCTTAGTGTTATTTATTTACCCTCTCTTTCCCATGTGTTGTCCTCACTTTCTACCCAGTTAGAGTCTCACCCTTCATGGACCCTGTGTCCTATCATCCCTGTCTCAAGAGCTCCCTTTCTCCCCCTCCCTGGTGGTCCTTTCTAATTCCCGGGTTCTATTGTTACTTCAGGTTTTATTTTCAAATACAAAGATCTGGATCTAAGATCCACAAATAACAGAGAACATGTAGCATTTCTCTTTCAGGGTCTGGGTTACCTTGTAATGTGTTCCATTTCCAACTATTTACCAGAACATCCCATGATTTCAATTTTCTTTATAGCTGAAAATATAGCTGAAAAATATATATGTACCACATTTTTTATTATCCACTAACCAGTTAAAAACATTTAGGTTGTTTCCATTTCCTAGCTCTTGTGAATACAGAAGCAATAAACAGTTGAGTAAGTGTCTATGGAGTAGGGTGTCGAGTCTGTTGGTCATAAACCAAGAAGTGGTATATCTGGATCACACCTTACATCTATTTTTAGCTTTTGAGACTTCTCCACACTGATTTATGTAGTGGTTGCACCAGTTGCCAGTCCCATTATCAATACATAAGGATTGTCCTTTCTCCGTGGCCTTTAGGAACATCTATACCATTGCTTACTATGGCTATTGAAATTTCCATTCACTCAAATTATTCTAGGGTTTCTTATACACACTCTGCCAACAGATGACTTTGGGATGACAGCTCTCCTTATTGGTGAGAGGTAATTTCATGAATGTCAGGATTTGCATTTTCCAAATGATCAGATTTGCCTTCCATTTCAGTGGGACCCTGTTTCTTTATCATTGACTTATATGTGGCTTGGAAATATTTTCTGCTATTCCCTAAGATCTTTTTCATGTTGACTTTGATGTTTCCATGGCTTCGTGAAAGTTTCTTAGTTTGATGTAGCCTTATTTGTTCATTTACCTATTGTTATTGTGCAACTGGTAACATTCAAAATGTTTATTTCACAAGACAAGTATAAAGAAGATTTTGGCAAAGTATTAAGGAATTTGACCTTTTGTAATCTTACATTTAAGTTTCAAACAAGTTTGATTTGCATTTTGAATATTCTACAGGAGAAAGGCACTGTATTTATCTGTGATACAAAGACATCTATCTACCTTTCCCTGGAACCACTGCTTAAGACATTGTTTTCCTGGTTGTGTCTGGCTAGTACTCTATATTGATTAGTTGTGCATTGATGTGTGTTTATTTCTGTGAACTCTGGTCTATTTGTTCTTTTCATGCTAACACTATACTATTTTCATTGTTACAGCTTTATAAAATTATTTATGTAACAAGCGATAATATCTAAAACATGGTTCCCTATCTTCAAAAACACTGATTTTAAGGGCTGTTTTTATGTTCCTCTGCCAATTAGGTTAGATATTTCTATTTCTGCCTTAGGTGATATCAGAATTTTATTAGAGATTGTATGAAATATGTGAACCCCTTTTCACACTATGTGTGTTTTGACTTTATTACTTTTTACTAGTTAAAGAACACAGGTCATCATTCTATTTGTATTTTTTAAAAATCATTACATCATTTTTTATATTTTTCACTGAGCACACTAATATCTCAGAATGAGGCATGCCAGGGTATGGAAGTGAACAACCAGTGGCCCAGTAACCTGAATCTTCAATTAAGACTCATCCTGCAGATGGAACTGTTTATGCTTCCTGCTTCCATACCCTAGTTAAACCTGTCCACACAATCTCACATTCACCCTCTAAGTAAAGTTGGCATCCCAAATAGAGGCATTACACACCTTTGCATATTCCTAATTTACATATCCAGTTGATTATTTGTGCTTAGAGCTAATTTGCATCTACCCAGTTTCTTGTGACTGATTGGGACTGGCAGTCATGGGATATCCTCACCAAGCTTCTCCTGGGTCCCCCTGGCCTGTTCCTGTCAATTGCTTTATGATAACAGCCAACATGGACATCAGCTGTGCAACTGGCTTTTCATGAGTGCATCTTGGCACCAGGCTAGAGAACAGCAACATGAAAGAGTTCTTGGAGGTGAAGAAGCATCTGCAGCAAGGATCCGAGAACAAGTTCCTGATTGAGCACTGTTTTCATTCCAACAAACAAATGCTCAGTTTAAGGTGGGACTAAGAATGCACTTTGGATTGAGTTAGTTCTCCTGCCAAGCCAACATAAGCCCTGTACCCATCGTCAATTCAAAGCTTTCTAGGAATTCCCCAATTCTATGCATGTTTTTCCTCTCAATTGGGATCAACTACACCCAGCTGATCACTTAATATAAGCTTGTGATGACCCCTCTGTTTTTTCAATTGAAAGAGTATCTTATTATATTTATCTCCTTTCAAATGTAATTTTGAGGTAGAAAGGAATATGTGCTTGTGATATGTAGCATAGTTTTTCTGTGAGGTCTTGCTTTGATTAGGATGCTGCATTCCCGAAATGCTGGCAAGTTTCTTAACCAGTCAGTCCCAGTACTACTGTGTACAGTTCATTTGCACAATAAAATTTTTGAGTTGTGTATAGACCAAATCACAAACTCTGAACAGATAGAAAATGTTCTCCTGTAGGATAGCAAACACCACACTGGGAAAAGTGGGGAAAATGTGACGAGACTAGCAATTCTACTCACTGTGCTATTTTTCATACTTGAATTTATATAAGTGCATTTGATGCCCAAGCTGCTTGAACTATTTCAAATGTGAAAAGTGTTTTTGTCACTACACTATGGCCTTATTGATTTATGTTTCTATAAATATCATAAAAATGTTTAGACTATGATCAATTGTCAACAAAAATAATCCCTTGTGAACTAAAGAAGGAAAAAATGTGATACAAATATCTTTTACTGAAAATCTGTTTTCAGAAATTCATATAGGAGTTGTGCTCTGATAGGATTCATTTATATGATTTTATTAAATTAAGTGATATGCAAATATTTGTGTGCATATTTATATGTTTGTGTATGTGTGTATGTGCTTGTGTATGTATGTGCATGTGTGTATATGTGTGTGTATGTATGTGTGCATGTATTTATGTAAACTGTCTCTTTATTCTCAGTATAATCTAACCTGCCATAATTACAGTTGCCCTCTGCTCAGGTTTATATAATATTCATGAAAAGGGTTTCTTGCTTGTCATAGTTGTATCAATACTGTTTTTGAAAATGGTTCTCCTAAGTCATGCTTGTTAATTTGGTGGGATAGTTGAAGTTGGAGAACAGAAGAGGAGGGGTTTATGCTTATATTTAAGATCATTTCTGTATCTGTGTGATATGTGTGATAGCATTTCCTGATTACTTTGAACATTTTCTCCAAAGTGGTAAGCCTTTCAGTAGTTTTAGATGCACACGGGACTTCAGTATTTCGGTATAAAGTCAGCAGAACTAGACGATGCCAATGAAGCTGAGGAAGACCTTCCTGCAGAGAGGGGAGGAGCAGGAGCAGGAAAGAGGGAGAGGGAAGAGGAGAAGAGGAGCAGAGGAGAGAGAGAGAGGAAGAAGGGAAGGTGACCCTGTCATTCAGGATCAGTGGAGAATCAAGGATAGCTTTGTTACTGTAACTGGGACCAGAAGATATGAACACAGCACAAGGAAGCTCTCAATGAAATTCAGATGCCATTTGAACTCAGAGTGGACTCTTGGCTTCATTGTAGGCAAGCAAAGACATTTAACTTAAAACAGTGATGGTCAGTAGTGAAATGAATTGCTTCTACCTGCAGGACTTCTCCTTGTTATTAATCACAGCTCTGCTCATATTCCCGTAGAAGCTCTGGCAGGCCACTGATCTACCTCGTCTCACTATTTCCACTTTCATCACCATTACCGTTTCCCTCTAGCCTCCTCTCCTTCTCTCTTCATTACAAAACAGCCATAGCAATTCTTTTCTACCTTTTGAGGGCTGATTCATCATCCTTGAAATAAAGCTCAAATATTTAACCTTTTCCAGACTGATGTGCAAAATATAGGTCTGGAAATCTAATTTCAGTTTCCTCTTTATATCCCAGCTCTACACATGGCACCACCTCTTCTTGACATGCTTAGTAATCTGTGTTCTCAGGATGTTAGGAGTCCTTGTACTTGACATTGTCTCAAACAGGGACTCTCTTCACCACTTTCAGGTCTCTGCTTAGATCCTGGACATAACTCTTGAGCTGAATGAACACTTTTAACACTGTGTTCCCTTCCCTGAATTGTGTTTCTAACATATCTCATCCTCTACACAACGTGTCTTTTTATTTTCTTTTCTCCACTACAGCAGTATAAAAATGTGCCATGCACAGTTCTCATTCTATGTATATTCTTGCACATGGAGCCACAACTGGCACATGGAAACTCCCTTAAAATAAATATTTGTAGGGGATGGAGAAAGAACTCAGTGGTTAAGACCACTTACTGCTCTTTCAGTGGATTTGAGTTCAGTTCCCAGCACCCAAGTCTGTGGTTCACAGCAGACTGTAACTCAGAGGATCTTATGCCCCTTTCTGGCCTCCACAGACACCCCCACATGTGGGCATATGCACATAGACGCAGATGCATACACATAGTTAAAAATAAAATAAATCCAAGACTGGAGAGATAGTTCAACAGTTTCAGAGAAAGTACTACACTTTCATAGGAGTGAAGTTCAGTTCTCAGCCTTCTTCTGGTATGCTCCCCTCCCCAAACCCCATATACACACAATTAAAAATATAAACATAAATCTTAAAAACAAATATTTGTATAATAGGTACATGAAAAGAATGAATGAATTCATGAATGAATACATTCATTGAGATGCTCCATTAAAATAAACTAATGATTAAGTAGGGCATACAGTGCACATGGTTTCAATAATGGCTGGATTTGATTTCTGGATGAAAGTTTTACACATCCTCATGTAACTGACATAACATGGTTAGGTAAGCAAGTTTCAGCACATAGTTAGCATCTAGCTTGAAAGGCAATTTTTTCTTAACTGGAATGTGTAATTATAAGTAAGGAGGAGTCTATGGCTGGAGGTCAGAGTGCAGGTCAAATGCAATAAAACCTACAAACGTCATCAGCTGAATCACAAAGAGAAGCTTAGCTTATGGGATGCTACCAGACTCACCATCCAAGATCCCCATGTATGGTCCTCACAGCACACAGTGGAAATCCAGGACTTTTATCTTAACCTGCAGGGTCTGCACACAAAAACCAGCTGAAGAGCCAGAGTTCTCTGCATCTTTTTAGCTCTCATCTCCACCACTACTATCTTTCATCTTTGTCTAACTTGCGAGGGTTGGGCCTTTCAGATTATCAATATTCTTGATAATCATTGCAGTTTACATTGCTTCTTTTCAATGCTTTGTGCAGATTCCGCCCCCTTGCATTTCTTTTTATTGTAGACTGTAATCCAAGCATTTGTGATCTGAGTACATGTAATACATGGGTAGTATGTGGCCAAGCCAAGGGCTTTTAATACCTATGTCATCATGAAAATATCCTAAATCCATCCCTAAAATAACTGCTCCCATGTAAACTAAATGATATTTCACCCAAGGCCTCAGACCAAATGGTAGCCGATCACAAAAGGCATAACATTATGACGCATCCAAGAGGAATGTAAAGTTTTTCCAATATTCTGTCCAGTTTTCATAGATACATGTGTGTATACAATAGAGATTGAATTTGTGTATGTAAGATTGCATATATATACATATATTGCATATATATATATATACACACATATGTATCTAATCACTTCTTGTTCTATAACCTCTTCCTCTTCAAATCATAGATCAAAAATAATTAAAAATGAATCTGTCCTGAAGATGTATAGACTTTTAAAATTTTCTTCAAAAACTATGTTAAAACAACTATTTAAATGTCATTTACTTTGCATTAAATATAAGTAATTTAGAGATGATTAATATGTATATAGAAGTACATAGGTTATACGCAAATGCATTTTGTAAGCAATATGAGCACCCATAACTTTTTGGAAGGTGGACATACATAGTAAAATGGAAGATTCCTGAACCATTTGTGCATGGATACCAACCAGTAACTAGCTGTCTATGATCTGTAAAAGTAGCTTATGTGGGAGATGAATAATTGACTGGCGTGAAAGTGTCCTTCATCACCTTCATTACATGTTATAACCCCCCCCCAACCATGCCAGCCATATTGAAAATCTGTTTATACACAGAGTTTGAGCAACTTGTTTAAAGAATTTGAAGACAGTAGCTGTGATAAATATCTGTTGTCTTTGCCAGCTAAATGAAAATGGCTATTAGCTGTACAATAATTTTTAAAGTTTCAATAAACCCAGCAGGCACTTTAATAAGACTCCATTATTTTTTGCCAGGTCTTCTGTGTTGAAAATCAGGACTCTGCTCCCAGTGGAAGGAAAAGCAGGGGGATGTAGTTGATTTAAAGGACGATGTGCTGCAAATTGCTTCTCCTCTCGCTAGACAGGCAAGTCTATCATGTAGACTTGAGGGAAAATAATTAAAACTTTTTAAAAGTACAATATTTCAAATTCAGCAGAATGAAGCCACTTTTAAGACCAAGACTCAGCAGTTAATGAAGTGCTTTTTCAATGGGCCATCTTCGAGTTACTGCCTCGAATGCTGCCCAGTTGAGATTCACTGGATGCTACCATCTGTTGTTTGTTTGACAGCTGATGAAAAATGAAGTGTTCACTCCAGTGTTTCTTGAGCAAACATTTGAAAATGGTTACAAACATTTGTATTCAGGGCAGAGGACTCAGGAGAGGACATAGCACTTTTGCACTGAGTAGTGTTTCCTTTAGAGAGCTCCTGGAGCATATTAATGGCATTTTTTTTTTTTTGGTGGTGAGAACACTCTCTCACCAGAGAGGCTTCTGTCATCCAGAGGTGAGCTGGTTCCCTGGCCATCTGTTAGCCCAGTCTCTGGCTCCCATTCCTGTCTACCTGTTTGGATCCAGGTCTCTCTCTCTCTCTCTCTCTCTCTCTCTCTCTCTCTCTCTCTCTCTCTCTCTCTCACACACACACACACACACACACACACACACCACAGAAGAACAGTGGGGATAGGGAAGGGAAGGTGTGAGGGAGGGAAAGAAAGGGAGGGAGGAGAGAGAGAGAGAGAGAGAGAGAGGAGAGAAAGAAACTGACAGAGGATGGGAGGGAGAGAGGGAGGGGGAAGAAATCTAGGTCTTCTTAAGGTGTGTTTGACAGGAAAATAAAATATCTTTCCTCACAAGCTATAACTCTTAGTTATTTCTTGTGGTTACATAGAATGCGGGTCCAAACACTTCAGGTTGCATCCAGATTCCAGAAACAAATGCACCAAGACCTTAAAAGTGGTCGGTTAGATCTGCGTTCCTTGGTGTAGCTCATTCGAGCTTTTATGACCAAACAAATAAGGATATTTAATGCTTCACCATACGTTTAGTGAGAACATTTTTTAAAAGATACAGCCTGGCATTAATAAAATCTCACAGTTTTCTCGATAGTACATTAGAAAACCCTGATTCATTGTTGACTTGAAAGTTTTTACCTCAAATAGCAATTTGAAAGCCAAATTATATTTGCCTGATGTGACATATATATTTAGGAAGCTTCACTATGGTTTCAGATCCATGAATTCTTTTTTGGTTGGTTGCCCTAATCTTATTTCAAATTTTGTTATTACCATTTTATATTATGCTGATATATTGACTATTTGGAGTGTAGGTTGGATATAGTTAGCTTTAATGAAACTGACTACACTTTTATCACACTATCTTGATGACCAGAATAATTTCCAGCAATAAGCAAAGGCTGATTGAAAGTGCCTAGGGAACAGGTCTGGGAGATTAATTCACTCGTTCAGTCATCAAACAGATATCAGGTTTCTAATGAGGAAAGAAGTACTTTGTCTAGGTTCCATGGATAGGGATGTTAATCATGTGAAGTCTTTAGAAAGAATTCCCAACTCTGTCTGGCAGTATCAGGTAGTGTTCTCTCAGCCACTGCATCAAAGTCTTCATGTGAATGCTGTAAGGACTCGCTGGGAAGCCTTCAAGTGCTGTGAAGATGAACATTCATATCTCACAAGTCAATATATATATGTATATATATATATATATATGAGATATATATATATATATATGATGACAAGAAAAGGGTCAGGGTTAGAGGGTCTGTGGTCGGATAGAGAATACATTGTATGGTGAACATGAACTGAGTGAGTGTGCATATGACAACATTGTTCTTGATCTGGTGTGTGTTTAACGTAATACGGAGAAGGTCCATAGTAACATTATTTAAATCTAATAGGTAGACAATGAATATTTCAAACTCTTTAAGAAATATAGATGTTTTCATAGTCTCAGCACAAATATTCAAGACATACTGATTAGGTGATAAATACATTAATTAATCTGACTGAATCTTTTTACAGTGTAATCATGGAACCAAACATGTTTTACCCCGTATATCAATACAACCACCATTTATTAATGGGTGCCAGGAACTGAACTCAGCTCCTATGGAAGGACAGTGCATGCTCTTAAGTCACTGAGTCGTCTCTCCAGCCCCCAATTTATTTATTTATTTTTTATTTAGGAGTGTGCCTATGTCTGTCTCTGTGTGTTTACATGTGTGTGCCTGTGTCAGTATGTGCCACATGGATGTGCATATCCGAGGAGGCCAGAAGAGGGAATCCAATCCCTGGCAGGTACACTTACAGGTGGTTGTGTTCCACCTGCCCAGAATTCTGGTCCCCAAACCCAAGTCATCTCCAAATGTAGCATGGGTTCATAATGACTGAGCTATCTCTCCAACCCCGATTCAGTCTCTTGTTGACTGTATATTTACAATTTAACAATTGCTGTGAGAGTGGATTTGGATACATGCATTCACATTTAAATCCATGCTAATACATTGTATAGCTAAAAATTTTCCTGGTCCCACACAGCTCTTGCGGTCCTGCAGTTCTGCGGCTACTCGGACCCAAATGAACACAGGCTTATATTATTTTTAAACTATGGCCATGGCAGGCTTCTTGTTAGCTAGCTCTTGTATCTCAAATTAACCCATTTCTATAAATCTATTCCTTGCCAAGTGGCTTGTGGCTTATCACTACCTTTACATCTTGCTTCTCTTGGTGGTGCCTCCTCTCTCTGTCTGTCTCCCTCCTCTCTCTCTAGTTAGAATGTCCCTCATAACTTATTCTGCCTCACCATTGGTCAAACAGATTTATTTATCAAACAATCAGAGCAACATATATTCACAGCATACAGAAAGACATTCCCATTAACACTGGAATCCATAAACAAGTGGCAATTCATATAAAAAGACTGAGGGAGAGCCAAAGAAAGCAAACAAAATGTCCTGGGTTGATGGATGGAACCCTCTGGAAATTTCCACTGAAATTCAGTCAGAAGATATAAGACTTCCCTGAGTAACTTGGGGATAATAAAGAGATTGTGGTGGTGTGCTTTGGCAGCAGCATGTGGTAGAGTTTGATCACATGCTAGACACATGGCAGATTTATAAACATTGAAAGTAAACTTCTTTGTTATGACCTTAGGGATTCAGAGAAAGAAAACTGAATAGACCCTAAAAGCTTTTTCAAAACTCTAAATCATGTACCCTTGTCTTGCTTTGTATGAGCCCCAAACTTTCAAAGGCTAATTATTAGTTGTTTGTTTGTTTTCTGAGACAAAAACAACCCGTGTTAGGCTTACCTAATTTAAAATGTATGGCTGGAGTAACCTTCCACTGCACAAAATGAGGTAGAACTGTAAGACTTCATGCCACACTTGCAGTTCCCTGGCTTATTTTCCAGTGACATGAAAAATTGTTACTAGGGAACACAGTAGAATAGTCCGTATATGCTTCATGATCAGAAGCTACATAGAGGGAAAAACTTCCTGCAAGCAATTGCCTGGGCCTCTCTATGCTTAGATTAATTGAACATAAAAGGCAACTACTGCACAGTTGTGCTGTGATCTCAGGGGAGTCCAGAAGAGCCGTGGCAGGACCCCGCTGTCATCAGCTTTTATGCTCACTAAACTGCTATGAGTCTGTTTCCCAAGCTATGAACTGTGCTTACAGAAGGATGTTTAGCAGGAACCTGCCTGGGTTGACGTTGAGAGCTGCTCACTACCACGCAGTCCTGAGAACACAGTCCTAGGACAGAAGCAAAATAGAAGTGAGTACTTCTGTGTGTTTGCACATCTCCTGCCGTTTTGAAAAATGCATTAAAATGCTATTCAATATTTTTTTCCTTTTCTTTTTTGTTCTGGTTTTTTTATTTTTTTATTTTTTTATTTTTTTTGGTGGTGAGGAGTTCTAGAGATCAAACCCAGGGTGTGCAAGCACACACACACACACACACACACACACACACAAACACACACACACACACACACACACACACACACACACACACACACACACACACACACACACGGCGAAGGGAAATGTAAGGCAGACAAACAGACAAAATTGCCGGAAGTGACTGAGGACCCATCCTCTGTCTGTCCGAGCTAAAATGTCCATTTGTCAATGGGGTTCTTCCCCTTTCTCCTCCCAAAACTGATTGCCTTGGACTGTTGCAGAGGGCTGGACAAGACAGACACAGAAAGGGAAGTTGATTGCTTTCTGCTGTAGGACTTCCACCCTCTCCAACTGCTCCCTCCAGTCTTTGTCTTGGCGAGAGAGAGAAGAACTAGGAAGTGGGCCATCTTAAAGGGTGAAGTGAACAGCATATTTATCTACCTAGAGACGAGTTTCCCTGTCTGCTTTCCTCCTAGTCCCTCACTACTCTCTTATCTTGGCTAGTGGATTATTTTGGGCTTTCTTAGTTGTGACGAAAGCAAGTTAATCCTAGCTCTGGATGTGTGAATCTCCCTAATCCCTCAGGAGATACTACCGCAAAGTGGAGGATTAATTCAAAGCCAGTAATTCAAAGAATATTGAAGAGTACTTAACCATGCCAAAAAGAAAAGAAAAAGAATAAATAAATGTGAATAACAGAAAGAAGTGATGTGGACATTTTTAGGGAGGAACACTCTTGTCCGATATACTCATATTTAATTGTTGCATTTCTGTGGAAGTATTCAGTTACTTCATTTAAAATGGCTAAGAAACACTGGAAAAGGTTGCAAAATACTTTTAAAAGTTCTTTGGTCAATTATAAAATGCTTACTGTTTTCTTTGTTTACTTTTGACTGTTGGAAGTGAGGTGATAACATACATCATAGCCCAGGCTGGCCTGGAACTTACTTTGTAGCCCAGGATATCTATAATTTCAAGTACTGTTCTGCCTCAGCCTTCCTTAGCAACATGACTTGGACTCTGTCTTCTGTTTCTCTTCTTTACTTTTGCTTGTTGAGTTTCTATAATTCAGTTTATTCTTGAGATGAGGAATTGTTCATAGTCAAGTGTATCCAATTAGCTTAAATTTAGCTAGTGGAAATAACTTTTTCATTCTTACAAATGACTTTCAATTCACATCCCCTCAGTTCTCAAAACTCAAGCATCAATAGTGGCAATAAATGCCTCTTAACCATCAAATATTAAATTAATTTCAGCTTATAATTTGATTCTTTATATGAGACTAGGTACAGGGAATTTCTCTCTTATAATCCTGGTGAGAGTATCTATATTTTTTTTGCCTTATGGTACACCAGTATTTATTTTATTTACTTTCATTTTTTTCCAGCATTTTCATCTGTCTTCTAAATCAGTGGTTTTAAACTTTCCTAGTACTGTGACTCTTTAATTCGGTTGTTAATGTTGTGGTGACCCCTGAACCATAAAATTACTTTTGTTGCTACTTCATAGCTGTAATTTTGCTATTGTTATGAAATTGTAATGTAAATATCTGTATTCTCTGATGGTCTAGGCAATCCCTGTGAAAGGGTCCTGCACCCTCAAAGGTGACCCACAGGTTGAGAACTACTACTCTAAATCATTCTACTTGTAGAGACCATATTTTCTTGATCTAAGTGTTTCCAGAGTTCTTCCTACAATGTTTTAATAAATTCTTCTTGGGCTCCACATATTCATGAAGTTTCTACTAAATTTTTCCTCCCTCTTGGCGGATTCAACATTCTCAATCTTTCAAATCTGTTCAAGTTTTTGTTTGTTTGTTTAATGATTATTTTGGCTATTATTCATTACAAATTTGTTTTCTTTTGTTTTTAATATATTTTAAATTGAAACACAATTATACTACTTTCTCCTTCCATTTTCTCTTCTATCCTCATCTAGCTACCCTCCATGCAACCCCTCTCACGGCCCCATTAACAAGTTGATAGCCTCCTTTTTGTTATATTTGTTTTGTGTGTGTGCAGGAGTGCATATGTGTGTGCACATGCATATGCACAAACCTATATAAATAGAACCTGCCAAGTCCATTTCTGTTGTTTGTATGTATATGATTTCAGGGCTGATCACTCTGCATTCGAACTCCAGCAAGGGAGTGCATCCTTGTATTTTATCACATATGTATTAACATGGTGCCTTAATAGTGTGACAGGTAGAAGAGTAAGTGAATTAATGTCAGGTAGCTTTAGCTATAAGAGTGTATTTTTCCCCCAATTTCTTTAAACACTTCAAAATACCAATATCCTATAAATTTCAATTTTAGTAGTCTTCAGTGTCCCAAGTCACATATTACAACATGGTGTTTACAAGAAGAGAGAAAATATGTAAAGCAGCATTTAAATACGTAAGTTTATTTTAATCTTATATAATAGAAAGTTTGTAATGTCAGTAGAGAAAATGTTCAAATCTAATTTTTTTTTTTTTGCCTTCAAAGTTTTTGAAAGGGTTCATCCAGACAAGCCTAGCTTTAATCAATATGCTCCTTTCAGCCTTAACAACAGTTTTAGAGGAAAGATTGATAGTGGAAGTGGAAGATCTTTGCTCCTCAAAGCCTGAGTGTGATTATCTAACTGAATGGGAGTTGACAAGCAAAGATCATCCAGGTGCTTTATGGTAGAGATTTGCCCTTGAGCAAGTTCTGTTTGGCACACAGAGCTCCTGCAACTATCCCAGTATGAATACCCCGTGTTTCTGCATCTGGGAGGTTCAGCACATCTCCCTCTGCTGGGGCATGTCTGCTGAGTGAAGTTTCTCATAGCCCATTTTTCCTCCCATCCACAGGTGGTTTCTGAGCACCAGAGAACTCTGCACACATGAGATACATTTAGGTGTAGATGTGGTCCCTGACCATCTTATAAACTCACCTTCAGGATTTCTTCTAGCAGCAGGTAATACTGCCAACAAGGCACATCCTCTCATGTCATCATGAAGCTGGACAGTGTCTTTTCTTTTCTTTTGAGACCGGGTTTCTCTGTGTAATTTTTGGTGCCTGTCCTGGATCTCGCTCTGTGTTCCAGTCTGGCCTCAAACTCACAGAGATCTGCCTGCTTCTACCTCCTGAGTGCTGAGATTAAAGGCATGTGCCACCATGGCCTGGCAACAGTGTGTTTACTTACAATGGCAAAGTAAGAGGAGGAGAAAGAAATACCTAGAGAAATTTGCATTGATATGCAATCATGATATGATATGAGATATGAGTCAATGATCTGGACATGTATGCTTACAAGTGAACTGCATTAAATGAATTTTTCACAGTCACACATGGTTTGTAGTAAAATGGGGGAGTGGGTTTCCAGCTGTGAGATGATTCCCCCAGTATCCTTTCCTATGCTCTCCTTTTGTTTTATAAATATGGTGCTGTACTGAGAGCAAAACTTATGGGGAAATATTAATAAAGATGAGAAATGTTTTTAAAATCTCCATATAAATATGTGCCGTGTAATATGGAATATTATTCAGATGTAAAGGAGAGGAAAGGGATGGACTTGGAAAGTATAGCATTAGGTGAGATTACCTAGACTCAGAAAGGAATGTTGGACCTCATGTGGATCCTAACCTAGAATGTATACTATACATTATGTTAAAACAGATCTGTAAGTGCAGGTAGAGTGTAACACTAAGAAAGAAGACCAAAAGAGAGGATAATATTAAGTTATAGGGAATGACCAAATATAGACAAAAAGACACTTGAGCCATGAGAAAGGATGTAAAGCCATTTTTTGTTTTTGTTTGTTTGTTTTTTGAGTTTTTTTTTTTTTTTTTTTTTAGTTTCAACTCTGTCATAGTTTTCTATTTTCCTTCTCATGTTGGGTAAGTAAATAAAATATTGCCAATAATGGAAGTGTAAAAATGTAAACAATGCTCCATGACTTCAGTATGGCCATTGTAACTATATAGAAGTTTTGGGAGGGGACATGCATTTGAGTGGCTTCTTTAAAACAGCTATGTGATACTTTTATTTATGACTTAATTATATAAAAGATAAATAAATAAATATATATATCTTAGTAAATTCTGTTACTACTTACTTTTATTATGTGAATAATATCACAAATCATAGATATGAGTAACATTCAATTTTAAAACAAGAGGAAAATAAATTTAGAGTTTTTTTCATCAAATAATGTGAAATAAAAGCCACTTGTAAGAATGAAAAAATTGTTTCCACTTGTTAAGTTTAAGATAATTGGGCACATTTGACTATGAACAAGCTTTGTAAGTTAAAGACCCAAAGTATGAACAATGGAGAAAAGATGCACTAATTGAATTTTTTTGCATAGAGTATTTGTAGACATGACATGTCTTTACTATATCAGTGATCATGAATTTTTAAAATGCAATATTAAGGACCCTGCAGGTTTAAAAAGGGATGCATCCAATCCAGACATCAGCAAGTATTTATTTAGCTCCTGCCGGTTCTTATCAGTGTCCCTAGATAGTACTCCAAAATTATTCATGTTCCGAGAAAGATCAGAGTACCAGTTATTCTGAATTTGCAAAAAATAAAAATAAATAGTAGAAGAAAATTCCCCCAAATTGAATTCTTAAGGAAACAGTATACACATTGTCACTTCTTATAGGTTATGGGGTCATGGAACTTGGGACATTCTAAGCTGGACTTCTGTGTCTGACTGTGTTACTGTCAGACATGGAGTTAGGGGAGGGCTGTGACAATATAGTCTTATTCAGGTATGACTTTTGTATACTTTATATATGAGAATGTGAAGTTGACATCATCACCTAACTTGGAGCATCCTCACCTATGGCAGTGGTCAGACAGCTGAGGGGTCCATGTAGGCTTCTTAAAGATGGATTTTTTATTTTGTGTATGTGTACATATCTGTGTGTGTCATCTGTGCAGACCAAAAGAGGTTGTCAGAGCTCCTGGAGGTTGTAAGCTGCCTAGTGTGAGTGCTGGAATCTGAACTCTGCCCCGCCCCCCCACAAACTCTGGCCCTCTAAAAACATTCAGCCATTTCTCCAGTGCAGCCGTTCAGGTATCTAAGTCAGCATCTCTATAGAACCGGATGGAGGGTCCTTCGCCTTGTATTGCCATGTATCAGCAATGAAAATGTGGTTTCCATGACAGCTTGAGTAACAAACCAGCACAGATTCAAAAGAAGACTGTCACACCTGCCTTGTAAGATCAAGGAATGGCAGACTCTTTCTAAAAGGCGCACACGGGATGGGCAGGGTTGATGTGGTTATTTGTAAAAAGCAGGATGAAATTTGCCTCAACTCATACTCACCACATAGTGTAATGAATAGACTCTAGGAAGAACCCTTTTGATTTTCTTCTTAATAAAGAATTTTCCCTTCAAAGTCTTCCACTGTAAACGGATACCTGTCACATTATGAAATTAATCTCATTATTAACCAATGACTGTGTATGGATAGATCAATGATACTTCGAGTTGTTATTTTTTTCTGTTGCTGTGATAAAGTACCATGACCTAAAGTGACTTGTGGACTAGTTGGTTTTGGCTTACAGTTCACGAGTGATAAGTGCCCATCATGGTGGCCAGAGTAGAAAGCTACTCACATCTTGGACTGCAAGCATGAGCAAAGAGAACGAACTAGACATGGCACAAGTCTTTTAACTCTCAAAGGCTACCTCAGTTGATACACTTCCTCCAACAAGCCTGTAAAACCTAAGCCTCCACCAAGTGGGGACCACGTTGTTCAAATACATGAGCCTAGAGGAATATTCTCATTCAAACCCACCCAACTCTTAACAAAAATAGTCTAGATCCCAGGGAGACAGTCAAACGGAGACGTGAAGAAGAGAAAAATAGAAAAATGGAAGGAGAGCAATAGGCTGGAATGAGCCAAGTCTTAGAGTAGTTGTTGCAGACTGGATTTAAATACAGAAAAGAAGGGAACATTATCCTTCTCCTAATCCAATTCAGTAATCCTGTGCAGTGTGTGGATCTATACTAATCCAGGACAAGATATGTGGATTTGTAGTTGGAGATCATACTAGAAACAATGGACAGGACACTTCCGTGTCAGGGACTAAGATGGTGGTATCATATTAGTCTTATATCTTCCATTTACTCTCAGTGATTTTAACATTAGCATGAATGCAAATGGGAGCTGGGCCAAACACTGCAGTGATGGAGTACAGGGGCCTCATGGTTTCCCCATCGGACCACTGTAGTAGTCACTGCAATATGGTTTCTATGGCAATGTTTTCAGTGAGCTTACCATACATTTGTCATCCCAGAACTATTTCACTTGAGATTTTACCAGTAGAATAATCTCAGTGATAAAGATCCAGGACACAGTGTAGCTGTGACAGACAGGTCACCAGTTTATTTTCCCTTTCTTGTTGAAGATGAACTCATTAGAATTTTCTCTACACAGATGTAATTGATAGAGATGATCCAGAAAGTAGATTTTAGATATTTTAGACAGGAACCAATGGATTCTCTTTCTCAGCCTTTCTGTAACTGTGTGAGCCTAGAAATGTAACATAGCATCATTAAACCCCAATTTACTCATACATAAAATGAGATAAACTTTAAAAGATTTGTGGCAAGCACACTGAGAAGGATGTTATTGTGGCTTCTAATATTACTTCCAAAGGAATGAATCACCCATAGGTTCTCACAAGAAAGCGTTGTAGATTATTAGACTCTTAGGTTGGTTTTTTAGGACGTTCCTTTTAATATATTACATACAGGTAATAGGATTTCCTAGTTTATTACACTGCACTTTAAGGAGTAGAGTATAGTTGTGCTTGAGACCAGTTCCAAGACTGGCATCAACATTAACTTAATTTTAGGTAGGCAAAGAATACACCTCCAGAGATATAGAAGTGTCCTCCAGTGAGCATGTGCCCAGAGACATGGGAGTGTCCTCCAGTGAGGGTGTACAACAGTTCATGAATCAAGAGGTAAGTGTCAGTCTGAGCTGGCTCTCAACTATTCCATGCTTGCATTTTCCCATTAGGTTGTTGAGTGAGGTCACAGAGAGTTGTCATTACTGAAGCCTCATCTGTACTCATGCAAGAAACAGTTCTGGACCAGTTACATAGCTGCAATTCAGTTTCTTTTCACAACATTGTGACTGTAGCAAAAATGAAATGGGATATTCTGTGGTGTGGTGTTTAAATTTACATAACATTCATGAAATGCATTTTTTAATTCACTTGGCTTTTGTTTATTATTCAAATGGGAGTAAATCAAATTTTGTGCTGAAAACACCATTTTTATATGTACAACGATCAGGGAATTTAAAAGAAGAACAATGCTGATTTTTTTTCATTTCTCTTTACAACAGTGATTCTTAATCTGGGGGTTATGATCCCTTTGGGGGTCATGTACCAGATATCCTGTTTATCAGATACTTAATATTAGGATTAATAAGTAGCAAGTCACCATTGTAAAGTAACAACAAAATAATTTTATGGTTGGTGGTGACCATAACATGTGGAACTGTATTAGAGGGTGGTAGCATTAGGAATGTTGAAGACCACGGCTTTATAAGAACACCATGCCCACAAGATGGCGGGATTTTGACAAGGTCATTTACATTAGACTTCAAGATTATAAAATAGTTGTTTCCTAAACATTAATGAACTGACTGCCTTCCAATGCTCCTAACTTAATCATTGTTGCAGTCTTCTTCCCTCAGAATTTTGCTGATGCCCCTTTATCAACTAGATTTCAGTTAGATGCATGTGTGGCAAGGTTATACACAGTCATGGGCTCTGAGAGAAAGAAACCTTAGCTCTTGTGTCCATTAAGAATTCCATAAATGTGTACATTAGCTCTTTGCTATAAATCAGCCCTATTCTTGGGTAACATTGATGAAAACACAGACTCTGACCTCTAGATTCAGTTAGAGACAAGACAAAGTGTTGACCAGGTAGTGATATATGTTAAGACAAAAGCAGTAATTGGTCTATTTGTACTCAGGAGGAACAGTTTACTTAGATTTGGTCATGAAGAAGTGATCACAAAGTTAGCTCTGTGGAGATATAGAAAATTCAAAGAAATGGGGAGGGCGGGAATCTATTGTCTTGGAGTCAGGGGAAGTCAGAGAGAATATGTGCCCATGGCTTTATAGAGAATGGTGTGAATGTGCTATAACTGATATATAGAACAGAAGAAAGCCATTGAAAGAGTCTATCTATCCCCTGAAGAAAGTGGTAACCAAGTCAGAAAGGGTCCTTTGTGCTACATTACGGTGCTGTGGTAGTTTGAATGTAATACGGCACTGCAAGGTGTGGCTTTGTTGAAATGGGTCCTGTCTTGTTGGAGGAAATATGTCACTGTGGGGTCAGGCTTGAGGCTTCCTATGCTCAAGATACCCAGTATCTCAGTCAACTTCCCATTGCTTGCAAGATATAAGACTCTCACCTCCAGCACTATGTCTGCCTGCATGCCACCATGATCCCAACAATGATGATAATAGACTCAACCTCTGAAACTGTTAAGTGAGCCCCCTCAATTAAATGTATTTGATTATAAGTGTAGCCATGGTCATGGTGTCTCTTCAGAGCAATAGGAACAACAACTAAGACAAGTGCTGTATTAGAATCTAGGTATTGTAAGAAAATTAACATTTAAGAAGACAGATCCATTCTCTTCAAAATGGACATGATATATATTAAATGATTATTTTGAGAATGAGGTAATAAAGTTATATGCAGTATCTATTGTATAATGATTGCAAGTTAGACACACGTATGTACCTTGTCTCTGGGTTGATACGTGTGTACACTTTACAACAGGGTAAACAGGTCTACATCAGGTATAAGATGTCTAATAATCACTGAATAAGTCCATGTGGAGACCCACTCCTTACTAGTTTTGCATTTATGGACCTATAGAGAAACTCATCACTGAACATACCAAATATAGCAGTAGGGGACAGATGGCATAATGCTATGATAATGAACACAGGCTACTTATTTTAGGATCTTATGGTATTTGAAAGTTCAGGGACATATATTTGTCCTTAGTAGATGTGTACAGGGCTATGAGTAGAAAGGCATAGTATGCACATGTAGAGTTGGATGTGAATAGAAGTGATTTATGATCTGTTTGCAGGGCTGGTAGTAGGTAGAAAGTTTTAGTATGTGTGTGCAGGGTTATGTGAATAAATGGGATTAGTGGTATATGTAAAGATGACTGATTAGAAGAGTTTAGTGTGTACATGTAGGGTCAGCTATAAGGTTTAATATACCTGTGCAAGGTGGGCTGTGAGTAGAAATATTTCCACAGTGGAAATATTAGCACATGAGCAAGATGTAAGTCTGTGGTGACCATGACAGGCTGTGTTTCTTGAACATCATATTCACTGATTAACATGCACCTTTTCCAAGAGGAGAGAAAACTGGATTAAATCTGAAGGAAAAAGAGTAAAGCCAGCTAGACCTGATTACTAAAGATCAGGTGAAGAACAGAGTATTTTGGAGGATTTCAGAAAACATTCACAGATTCTAAATGTGGGTGTGAGCCAATCAAAATGCTTTTCAGATGTCACTCTGATTGTGACATGCAGATAAGAGGCAGGGATGAATGTTAAGGCTTGATTCTCTAGTCCTGAAAAACGATGATTGTGATACACAGTGGAGTGAGGGGAGGTGAAGAATAGGAATGGATGTGAGATAAGATCAGGAGCTTTGATTAAGACCCTTGGTATATATTTGATTGAAAATGGGGT
The DNA here is from genome assembly GCA_902168405.1 of Peromyscus aztecus. NCBI lineage: Eukaryota > Metazoa > Chordata > Mammalia > Rodentia > Cricetidae > Peromyscus > Peromyscus aztecus. Next base: position 528 of record CABHPQ010195340.1, on the reverse strand, counting down.
AGAAGAGTGTTAAGAATCCAGAGTAGCTTCACCGCTACTCACAGAAATAGAGAACGTGCTGGAATTTTTAGTGGAAGAAACAGCACCAATTAGTATATAGCTCTTTCACATGGAAATCACTGGTCCACCTGACACCAGAGGAAAGATGTGTAGAGTATTGCAAACTGATTTTAAGTTTCTGGCCAAATAAACACAGTTTGTGAAAAACACCTTTTTCTCTAAGTTACTAAGAAGGAACAGCCAGCAGCCAAAGGGGAAAGTAGGAGAAATGGTCTGTGACATTCCAGGAGAACAGTTTCCAATGAGAAAGGCAACAAAGGCCCTGAAAAAATGTTGAGAAGAAAAGAAAGATTGAAGATTGAGGCATCTATGAGCAACTGTGAAATGGTTTGGGACAGAATTTATGCTTAAGGGTCATGACAGCAAATAGGAAAGAAGGAAAATTCTTGAAAGGAGTTTGAGCTCAAAGAGTGAAGGAGAATGTTTTAGTGTGGGTTTTCTATTGCTTTGAAGAGACAACATGACCAT
>CABHPQ010195339.1:16620-63196 GCA_902168405.1 Peromyscus aztecus | reverse complement strand
TTTCTGCCCTAAGTTCCTTCAGTGATGGAGTGTTACCTGAATTGCAAACTGAAACTAACCTTTGCCTCCCCAAGTTGCTTTTGATCATGATCTTTATCACAGCAATAGAAACCTGACAAAAAAAACCACCCTGGACACCCTGGACTGGCATTAGATGCCTGTGTCAGCAAGTCCATCTGCCCATCTGGTCTGAGGTAATTCTTTTCTAGTTCCTTGAAATATGATCATGAAAAGCACATATACATTTATTTCCTTTGCACTGCCTGATGAGATATGAAATAGTTAAGGCTAATTAAGTAAGTTTAGCCACTCAGTACCAAGTAAAAAGGCACAACAAATTACTGTGCTAGAGTTGGCAGAAAAAGTTTTCAGTGCCTTGCTTTCCTTATATTGAACCATCAGTTGAATGTGTGACTGTGATTCTAACAGCTAGATGGAGAATATTTACTATCATATTGACAGAAAAATATTTGAATTAGATTTTATCACTAGGAACATTTGGTCAATGTTATTAGTAATTACATGAAGATTTTCAGATCTGTCTTTATGAAATCATGACTAATGAGAAAAACTAATCTATTCCAATGTTAATTATTCTCTAAGTATGTTTTATGCAATTTATTCCAGAAGATTTTGATAGTAAGTGATGAAAATATTTCCCTGTTGGTCAAACTGGTATCTGTGTCCTGCCTTCCTTCTGCCAAAATTATGAATCTGCAAGTGACAGTGGGCCATGGCCTGGTCACAGGGGAAGGATCTCAGAACTTGCAGGTCTTGAGGATAATACCCTCTCTTATCCTTCTACAGGACACGTGATGAATGTCTGTCTCTATTGAGCTAAGGTGGCTCTAGTGGGGTGCCTGGGTGTCCCACAGATAGAAACAGATAATGCACTCTGACACCTCAAAAGTCCAAATCCTATTCAGACAATAGGATCCTTCTCAGACTGAGAAAGAACATGGAATGCTTTTCAAAGGAGGGCTCTTACTTAGATTTGAGGCTACTTTTCTAATTAGTCTAAAAAGCCTTTGAATGTGCAGAAACCTTCCCAAGAGAGAAGGTCAGCATCTAAGCTCAGAAGTCTACTGTAACTTACTTTTCTCCTCATCCCAGCAGGGTCAGGAAAAGATACACTGTCTTCCTGTGTCTAGATCTCACAGCATTTCCACTTTTCTCCTGCGGATTTCCATGTCCTCTCACATTACCTTATCTGGAAATGAAGGTGTTCACCTGATGTCTTGGTTCTTTGTGGAGGAAGCAGTTGAGAAATAGAGGAATTTCACAGAGGTTGGGTGTTGATTTCTCAGACTATGTGCTAAAATATTACTAGTAGATAAAAAAAAAAAAACCACAGTGTCAGTGTTCACCTTTACTTGCAATTCATCATTGAGTTTAGAGAGTCAAGGGCAGTATGGATCTAGCAGTGGATACCAAATTCATGTACATTTTTTCATCATCTCTCAAACAACTGCAGAGTTATGTGGTGACCAGGATCTTCTTAATTCCTTAATTACATGATAAAAGTTGGGTAGATTGATTTAGTTTTCCTGATGTTGAAATTAATTTGAATAGTCTTTACCATATTGGGAGATACAGTGTCTTTAGGTTAATTTGATGTAATTTTTAATTGAATTAAACTCCACATCATATAAAATGATAAAAGTGACAGTCAATTTATGCCATGATTCCCTCTATTGCCATCTGGGAATGTTTGTTAAAAAACGAATTAAGATCCATTCTCCTGATGCATTTGTGTTTTTAGAAGTGGTAGGAATGTTTAAATGTCAAAGGCAATATAGAAGAAACCCATGGGGTGCGAACTATTGAATATTTTTGGTGTAAAGATATTTGGAACTTTGAGGAGTGCAGTCAGTTTAATTTACCTCACTAATTTAGTTAGTGCCCTTGCCCTTTTTCTTGTTGGAATCTATCACTCTCTAATTGTGTACATCATTTATATATGTTCGTTATATATTGTTTATTTCTTGACACTAGTACTTTCTAGGTGGTATCCCTACTTGAACAATTATTAAAAATCTATTTACCAATATGTTTCTAGATGCCCTTATAAAGGATATATATATATATATATATATATATATATATATATATATATCTTTTCCCCCCTCTTGTAAAGAGACATTTTTATCACACACTTGTCTTCCTAGGCTTGGGGGAAATGGCAAAAGAGGGAGAGGAACGTTTGTAAGACCCAGGGGTAGTGGATGACTGCAAGGAAACAGTGTTTTCTAGACACAACAGGGCAGTTGTAGAAATAAAGCCACAGTGGTTATGACAGTATGCAGAAGACCTACTCAACCTCAAGCGAGATGAAATCCCAGGATGGAGGTCATGGTGTCCCACCCCTCACTGAGGAGCCCGTCAGGAGAAGGAAAGTTAGCTTTCTTTAAAGGCTTGGCCTCTGGAAGGTCACATCCTCTGGTGAATGTACACACCTAGGAGTTTATGGGCAGAAATAACGGGATGGAGTGGATTTATGAAAAGAAAAAGGAGACCTCAAAGTTGGGTGGGCTGAGCATGGGGAGGTGGACCTAGGAAGAGATAGTGGAGTGGTGAGTATGATCAACATGGAATGTCTGAAAATTTCAAAGACTCAATAAAAGAACCTTGCCATGCAAATTTTAAGAATTGACAAAAATTTGTGTATTTTATTGAAATATGTAGCTAGAAGATATGGCAATTTTTTTGGCTAAAAAGCTCTACAAGAATACAAATAGAAGGCTATTGGAGAATTTTTAATTTTGAGATTGTTATCTGTGCAACTGAAGTCCCAACACTTGGAAGGTAGAGTCAAGATGAGTTCAAGATCAAGCTGGGCTCAGTGACAGAAAATTATCTCCAAAGTATGTTTTTAATCATGAAGTAGAAGTACAACCTCTCACATGATGACTGTGTGAAGTTAGAAGTCCATTCTTGTCACCGTTGATAGCTAAGGAGGAAATAAAACTCCAGTGTATCGCAGATGAACATTCACTTGGTATTCCTGTAATGAGCAATAAAACATGAAGAACAATAAGTGTATAAAAATTTAAATATCTTATGGGAAATAATTTGTGCATAAGAATGTAGCATCATCTCCATGTGTCAGGATGCAGCTCTCTTCTGTTTTAGATTCAGCTCATTCCACAAATAAGTATTATGAGTTCACAAGTAAATTATTTACAGGAGCTTCATTGACTGAGTTTTTCCCATGGAATAATTTCTTGAATGACAATCATTCTTTCAATGACAGAATCATGTCCCTTTCTTGTCCTAAATGTGCTACATGTCCTTAAGCAGAATGCTGACTTTCAGGAAACCCCCTTCTGTCCACAAACAGGGGCTCAGTCACCACACATCCATCTGCCTCTATGATGACCTCGCTGCATCACTTCTCACTTCAGCACAAGCAACTTTGCTTTCATGTTAACATCAGCAAACACCTGGACCTACCTGTTTAATCTCATTTTTATATTTTCTTCAAAAGTCTAAATTCAATATGAATGAACATGTGAATTTAATATGAATGAACATGTAACACAATTTGTTGTGTATAGATGGAGGACCATATGTATTTTGGTGGTAAATGAGAGATGGAGTGAGCTTTTGAAATAACTGTCAGAAACAGAGAGTGTGCTGGGTTAGTAATAGAAATTTCATCTCTTCTCACCAATATTAACTCGTTTATTTTGTCTCAAAATGAAAGAAGCACATTTTATGTTTTTGAATATTTGAAATTGGAGGTTGGAAAAATGGCTCAGTGGTTAAGAGCATGTGCTGCTCTTAAAGAGAGCATGAGTTAGATTCCCAGCACCCATCTCAAGCATCTCACAACTGCTTGTAACTGTGGGTCCAGGGGATCTGATGTCTCTGTCCTCTGCATGGAACTGCACACATGTGCACATATCTACAGACACATGTGCACATACATATAACTAAAAATGTTAAATGCAATAATGAAAAGATGTGAAATTAACATAAAAATCAACAAATCGATTATTTGACTCAAAATATGTTTCTCTCTTCCTCAAAAGATAAGAGTCTGACATACATCACCCTTGCATTTTTAACAAACTATACTATGTGTGTATGTATGGATATAGACATTTTTCCTGCATGTCACTTTATTACTCAGGTGTGGCTAATATATCACTCAGGTATACCTACTGTCCAATTCCAATAAAGAAATCTAGTTCAACAAATCTAACCATTGTCCATCATTTCCATGCTTCCTTTAAATTTGAAGGATTTCAAATGGAACCCGTATCTAGACCTAAAAGCAACTGAAAATGAAACTAAGTGAATATGACATTTAACATATGCAACACCATCAACTATCTCTCTGTCTCTCTGTCTCTGTCTCTCTGTCTCCCTGTCTCTCTGTCTCTCTCTCTCTCTCACACACACACATACACACACACACACACACACACACACACACACACACACACACACTGAGTTTCTGTTTCTGATAACTTGTAGGGCCACGAAAATATATCAGGCCCAGAAATTGAAAGAAATATTTAAGAGTCAGCAATCAGTTTCCTATTCTTTCATTGTCTTCCAGTTTGCAAATGCCTTTGACTTAATGGTTTCTTTTGTTTACAGGGACTTGCATTGTCACACTCTGAATGCACCCTCAAGCTCTATGAACAAGGTAGGGTCAGCTGTATTTTACATTTAGGTAAAAATTTCAAACTTCATTGGTTTTTAAAGTGAAGCTGTATCTGTGTTTTGTATGTTGTCAAATATTGCTGGTTGTTATCCAGTTATAACACTGAAAACACAGTTAAGAACCAGGTCTGTTTCTATTGTTCTTCTTGATATAAACTGTGTGAAGCAAAGTTAAAATGTTTACAACAATGACATTTCTAGTGAAACGTCATATATCAACTGTAATGTAGTGGTTGATTGATCATCAACCTATATGTCATCTATCATCTGAATATCATTTATCTGTCATCAATAATCATCTATGTATTTATCATCTGTCTACCCATTCACCTATTATTTAAGTATTATCTTTCTACCCTTCTACGTATCATTTATTTATCTTGTATATATCATTTCTCTATCACATCTCTATCATCTATCAATCATCTATTAATCCACCACATCATTTTCTGTATGTATAATCTATCTCTCCAACAATATTATTTATCTTAAAACATCTATTATCTATACATCTACCGTATGTCTATCATTTCTCTACCATGTATGTGTTTACTAGTATTTGTCTATCTATATTTATCTAAAGAGAAAAGAAATAAGCCACATTATGAATTTCACAATGGTATAAAAAAAAAACGTCCAAAATTATGGTGGTGTGTGTTGACTTTAAAAATATGTCTCTTAGATCTTTAAAGGTTTTAATTCTCATTATTTAACTTTTAACTAAGTTGGGAAAATATTGGCCTTTATGAAAATGAATTTGGTTATTCCGTAATACTAAGTTAATGATATATTCTTTTTATTTTTCTTTTCTTTTTTCTTTTTTTTTTTTTTTTTTTTGGTTTTTCGAGACAGGGTTTCTCTGTGTAGTTTTGGTGCCTGTCCTGGATCTTGCTCGGTAGCCCAGGCTGGCCTCAAATTCACAGAGATCGCCTGGCTCTGCCTCCTGAGTGCTGGGATTAAAGGCGTGTGCCACCGCCACCCGGGTGATACATTCTTTGCATATTTTTATATATCATAGATAGAAAAGCTTTAAGACAAAACATTTTGCTACATGTACCCGCTTATCTGTGCCTTCTTCCATATGTGGAGAACCTCATTCAGCCACAGTTCTCTCCGTTTTCTGCTTGAGTGACTGTCAAAAGAAAAGGAGGGAAAGAGCAGGTACAAAATGCCACCATTCATGCCCCGGTGTTCAGGAGCATTGAAGGAGAGGAAGGTTTTGGATAGCTCTTCCTGAACTGATGGGTTTCATTATAAAGGAAAATCGGATTCATGCAATTGAGCTTCCCTCTTGCAAGGGAAGCTGGTTGTTTCTGACTCTAAATAAATCAAGGCTGAGTATTTCAGCCATGCTTTTGTGAGTTAGCTCTCATTAGAACTTTCAAAGAAGTAGACATCTGTGCAGAAGAATCTGGAATCTTTTCAAGTTTTGGGTTCTCATCTGTTTCTCTGTGTTCACTTGTGGATTGGGAGGGGGTATGATGAAATTATACATGAATGCTTTATGATTATATCCCTAAATGAGTATAGGAAAGCTAACTTCAAAGTTAAGTAAAAAATAACTCCTTTGTATTATGCTAGTTGTTTTGTTTCTTTAAAAATAATGTTTTATGCTGTTATATATCTTGGGATTTATTTATCACCAATGTTACATATGTTTTTTTACAAAGTAAATAGTTACAATTTTTTGAAAATCCCTTGACTAAGTTAGTTTAATTTCTTGTGATAGTTCCTTCAAAATAATAGAGACTAAATATTCCTTTTATCCTTGAGTTAATGAATGACAAGAGAGAACAAAAATGTCTTTCAATTAATACACACACACACACACACACACACACACACACACACACACAAAACAAAACAAAAGTTAACCAATAATTCCTGACCATGGCAAGGAATACCTAGAGGCAAAGCTCTCTTCTCTATGGTATTTATTCTAGATCATTTATAAAACTGTGCCTGTGGTGAAATTACTCAGATGTTGAACTTGTCCCCGGCCTTTGAGGTCATTGCCAGCATCTCAAAAGAAGATCACTTGACAGTCAGCCCAAGACTCACGGTCCATCGTTTATAATCTTCCAGCTGTATACTCAAATGCCTGCCTCTTTCCACTGCCTGAATGGTGGCAGTGGGGTATTGGCAATCCACAGATGTGTCATGAAAACCCACAAAGGGAATAAACTTATGGTTTTTTAATGCTTAGCCCTGGTTGCTGATTTTCAGGAGAAGACTGAGGAGCTGTGAACACTCGCAATCAGAGTGCTCAGTACCTGCCTTTGCTCTACCTTATCAGGACAGGATAGGATGCACTCTGCCTATTTTTATTGTTCGTTCTAATAATCTGCCCTCCTGTATCTATTTTTATGTATGCCCCATATTTAAAAGATAAAGGCATGCAATTCTGTTTTCTTATCTGCATATTTATTCGTGATGCTGCTGTCAGCATGATGAATATGTATAGATAGGCCATTGCAAGATAGTTTGAGAATGATTGAGACAAGAAAATGCCTAGTACTCTCAGTAGGCAGAAAATGCAAAAGAAATCTGTTGGTTGCCTTTGGTATTCTGTTCTTTTAATCAGTGCTAGTAAGAGAGACTTTCGGAACTTTTTAGAATATTTAAAATTTCTTACTTCTTACCAGCAAGCCCAAAGGACATTAGCCAGACACAAAAGCTGCCTTGAACTGGCTGTTTTCATATCTATGAATTTTGTAAATAATGTCTCACTATATAATCTGACCTCATTTAGGTGTGATTTTTATTTTCTTTCTGGAACTTGATTTCTAGTTGTCCATTCCTTATCTTGGTCTTAACACATAAAATAAGTTCACTAGACTGCTGCTTTTATTAAATAACGCAACATGAATAGTCCAAGGGCAGTTATACAAATTTCAGAATGTTCTGGTTTTTCAAAACTTCAGGTCAATCTAAAATACCGTTTAATTCAGTATTTTATTTTATGCTTTGTTATATCTTTACTTTTAAGTCTGGCTTGCCAATATTACCTTCACATTGGCTTAGGTTGCTCATAAAATTGACTTCTGTGTTCAGCTCTGTCTATATCAACCATCATGTTAGACTTGGAAGGAGCCTGAAATGTGAAGTCTTCTCTTTAAGACAGCATGGCCAAGCAAATCTTTCCCACCCTTGTCATAGCTGCCCCATAAACACCCAACTATTATAAATTTCTTATCAATGGCTACATTGTGAATGCCCTTGATTTTCCCTTAACAATGTGCTGTGTTAGCACACCCTTTCTTGCCAAGTGTCATCTGTTGCTAGAGTTTTCCTGCCTGGCCCACAGTCAGGACAAATCTCTTTCACCTGCCAGTCCCACAGCCGCTCAGACCCAACCAAGTAAACACAGAGACTTATATTGCTTACAAACTGTATGGCTGTGGCAGGCTTCTTGCTAACTGTCCTTATATCTTAAATTAATCCATTTCCATAAATCTATACCTTGCCATGTGGCTCGTGGCTTACCGGCATCTTTACATGCTGCTTGTCCTGGCGATGGCTGGCAGTGACTCCCTCTGCCTTCCTGTTCTTTTAATTCTCTCTGTTAGTCCCGCCTATACTTCCTGCCTAGCCACTGGCCAATTAGTGTTTTATTAGCAACACATTTGCCATACAGAACATCCCACAGCAGTCATCTTTCTGGTAAGTAGATAGTAGATGCAGGTAACTAGATAGTAGATGCAGATAACTAGATAGTAGATGCAGATAACTAGATAGTAGATGCAGATAACTAGATAGTAGATGCAGATAACTAGACAATGCTCTAGTATAGCTGTAAGCCCCCAAAGCAACTGGACAGCTGTGGCAGGCCAGCCACAGTATGTTATATGATGACAGGGAGTATACAGATATTTGCTGGCTAAACCCAAAGGCACCTGTCATGGTGGGCTGCCTCCTACCTAGCCCAGGGTCTCTTTGAAGGCTCTAATCTAATGAAGAACCTGTTAAAGTTGGATATGCCCTCTAAGGAAGGTTTTCTCCCAATAAACCATATAGAACAGACAGCCCAACACTCCTCCAATGTTTCACCATCTTTATATTAATCAGCAAAATTCCATGTAAGGTTCAGTTCACTATTGCCATTCAGAGAGCTTGCATTATTATAAAACTCAATGAATTTCATATCTTATTTAACATGTATGCTTTGCTACTATTTTGGTTTTAGCTGCCCACCTAGAAGTTTAGCACAGTAACATACCTTATAGTTCTTGGATATTTCTGGTGTGCTACTGACTCTTAACACACTGTTTAAATATGTTCAGTGGTGAGATGGTTTCTCTCTTGTATTGTACTCATTTAAAGCTTGTATCATGTTTCAAATTCATTTGCCCATAGGCATTGAAGTTTTAATTTTGAAATTCTTTACTAAAATGGATTAATTTTAATTAATATTTAAATTTTCAAAGTGAGCTCTTACTGTCAAGCCTGGAGTCTGGCTTCAAGGCTGAGTGTAGTGTTGAATATATGGGCCTTTCTTTGATTCTGTGTATTCTCTCAGTCAAAAGAGTTTTAGAAAGGGAAATGATTTTACAAGGAACATTTCCATTTTTATCAGTCATTTAATAAAGTAAAGACATAAAAGTTGTATGACCTTTGCACAATGACCTTCACTTCAAGATATTGAGTGTTTGGACCTAGAGTAAAAATATGCTATTTAAAATACAAAATGATAATCAATAATGCTCATCTTCTTAGTAAGTAGAACATTATTCATTATCATTTTCTATTTTACTACAGTTCCTGGGGATGCAAATGCTCTCTTCTGACTCTGTAGGCATCTGCACGCACATGGTGCACAAATATACACTCAGGCACACACACATAAATATTAAATAAATAAAATCTTTAAAAAACTAGTAAGTGTTCACTTGGTAAATTTAATATATTGAAACATTATCTAATCTAAATTTTTCTCACTTGCCTCCATGAATTATCAGAACAATGTTCTATGGCCCTTCATGATGATAGATAAGGAACACTTTTAGAATCCGTTTCTTCTTGGTTATCATTATACTGAAGGTAACCTGAGTGTAACTATTGTGTGATGAGTTCTTGCTCACATATTATATTAACCAGTGTGTTCCTAGTTTTTCTTAACTTGACACAAACCTAGATATTCCTGGGAAAAGAGAGTCACAACTGAGAAATTACCTCCATCTGATTGGCCATGGCATGTCTGTGGGGCATTTTCTCGATTGCTGATTGATATATGAAGCCTGACCCAGACTACTATGTGTGGTCTCACCCATGACAGATGTACCTGGGCTATATATATAAGGTTACTGAGCAAGCCACAAGGAGCAGTCCAATAAGCCTCACTCCTCCATGGCCTCAGCTTCAGTTCCTGCCTCCAGGTTCCTTGAACTCCTGCCCTAGTTTTCCCTGATGGTAGTTCATAACTTGTAAGAAGAGATAAACCCTTTCCTCTCCACGTTGTTTTAGGTAATGATGGTTTATCACAGCAATAGAAACCCCAACTTAGATACTCACCATCCTAAAAGTCCTGCACAACAAGCATGTTTTGTTCTCCATGTATGAAGAAGCACAGTTGGACCAGGGCAGGATAACTGTTGCTGTACAGACATCTGTCCACCTCAGGGATCATTACTCTCCAATTTTATTTTACTGACAATTAACAGTTGTAATAGTAAAAATACGGGAGGTATCAAATTTTGGGAGTCATCAATTCTTCAATGAGTCAGGTCACTGGTGCGTGTTACACATAACCAGAGTATTTTCCAAGATAGGTTTATGCTACTATATGGGGCTCCATGAAGTAAATCATCACTGGTAACACAGCTTGTAAAGTCATCTCATGGAACATTTAACAAGACGGACCATGTTGGAATTGTAACTCATGAAGCAATTAAATGGATTCAAATCAGTATAATAATCAAAGGAAAAGAGGCTATCAATTTGAGAGTAGGGGGAATGGGAGGGATTGCAGAGAAAGAGACATGGGAGGCTCTGGAGGGAGCAAAGGTAAGGAGAGAAGTGATGTAATAATATTTTTAACTAAACATATAAAACTAATAAAGAAAAATATAAAAAGTTCAAATCAGACTAAAATATGAATGGTATTACTTCCAAACCATATGGATTCAGCATGTGTGAGCAATCTTTAGAGAGATGTAATGGTAAACTGAGCCTGTGGTTTTCTAGAAAGAACTGAAGAAACACTTAACCCAGTCAGGTAGCAGATGAAAACGAGAACCTGACAAGATGCTCAGCAACATCAAGGGAAGCAGCTTGGCTCCATCTGGAAATTACATGGAGCAGCTGTTGGTATATCCTAACACCATCAAAAACAACTCATTTCATGGAAGAGATGAGACCATCCAACTGGACTGATCAAACGCAGAGACTCTGCCTATCAGGTTTAGAAGTTCAGCAGAATTGGATTGAGTCCAGAACCGTATATGAAACTCCTTGTCTTTCTGTTCTGCTCACTCCCATGAAGACAGGGAATATTCATGGCTAGCTCTGCCCCTGCACATTTTCTTTTCTTACACAGGATCTTGGGAATTTTGCTAAGTCTCACATTCCAAACTAGCATGTGTGAAGCAAAGTACATCATGATTTTTTTTAATCGAAATGGTTATACCCTTTTAAAGATGTATTTTTTTTTTAGTTGTGTGGCTATGTACACATGTGCAGGTTTCTTCAGAGACCAGAAAGGGGTGTTTGATCTCCAGGTACTGGAGTTACATACACTTGTGAACAGCTTGGTAAGGGCACATGGAACTGGTGTCCAGTCCCTTGCAAGAACAATATCTGTTCTTAATTTGAGCCATTTCTCCAGCTTCAAAATAGATCAGATGTTTAAAAGAGAACAAAGAGGAAGGAAAAGTTGCAGTTACTATAATTAGATCATCTCAGGGCAGATGATCTCTGCCACAAATAACCAAAATTGTCTAATAGCCCTTGGGAGTCTTTTCAGGTGTAGAAATCTAGAAACACAAGTTGGATATTTTTCTTAAGTCAAATAATACTTATTGAGAAAAGTCTTAGTTTCCTCAGCTTAAGCACACAAACACACACACACACACACACACATACACACACAGCTTAATGAAATTGTATCAATGATGAAAAACACTGTTCAATTATAAAATACGAGCACAGTCTCCTGTTGTGAAGGGACAGACAACACTGCTCTTCTTGTTGACTTTCATTTAGGCCTTCATATCAGTTCCATTGAGCTTTCACTGCAGTGACTTGATCATGATAGCGAAGACAGAGCTACGTAATGTGTGCCATTGAACCTCAATTCTGCACCTAATTTCACATTAAATTTAACTAGAGGGGAGGAAGGAAAGGAGGAAGGAGGTTGTTTATGGGTATGTATGTGTTCATTTGCTGACTATGCTTACACAAAGTAATTCATCTCCCTCCAGCCTGCAAAGTATTAGAAATGTATGACGACTGAAACACTTCCAATTCTGTAATAAGAGATGCACAGCTGAAGTGGCCAGGAGGAAAACACCACAAAAACCTCACATTTTATCAACAGCATGTTGTCATTTGTTGGGCTATTCTTCTTCTGGTCCATATGAGCTGTTTCAAAAGAAGGGGAGTCTCTTGTTTATTTTTTCCCCCTGAGACCCTATTGCCAAGTGCATTGTGTGGAATAGTGAGAGGCCAACAGTACCTTGAGAAATAACGTGGTATTCATATTAATGTCTCATACATGACAAACATGAACATATAGGATGCTCATGTTAGTCTGTAGTTGCTTTTCCTTCCTTCTTTCCTTCCTTCTTTCCTTCTTCCTTCCCTCCCTCCATCCCTTCCTTTTCTCTCTTTATTTTATTACATCCCAACCACAGTTTCCCCTCCTTCCTCTCCTCTCAGTCCCTGGCACTACTTTCCTTCTGCTTCCCCCTGCCCCCATATACACTCCACCTCTGTTTCTGTTCAGGAAAGCAGAGGCCTCCCATGGATATCAACAAAACATGCCATATCAAGATGCAGTAAGACTAAGCACCTTGCCTTGTAGTAAGGCTGGGCAAGGCAACCCACTGTGATGAATAGGGTCCCAAAACCAATTAAAGAGCTGGAGACTGTCCCGGCTCCCACTGTTTGGAGTCCCACAAGAAGACTAAGCTACAAAACTCACATATATGCAGAGGGCCTAGGTCAGTCCTATACAAGCTCCCTGGTTGTTGGTTCAGTCTGTGTGTTCCTGTGAGCCATGTTAGTAGATTCTGTGGATTTCTTGTGATGTCCTTGACCCCTCTGGCTCCTACAATCCTTCCTCTCTCTTCAACAGGATTCCCTGAGCTCAGACTAATGTTTGGCTGTAGATCTGCATCTCTTTCCACCAGTTGCTGGATGAAGCCTCTCTGGTGACTACTGGGCTAGGCACCAATCTATGAGTATAGCAGAATATCATTAGGCATCATTACATTGACTTTTTTTCTTCAATTATGTTTGGTTCTAGCCTAAGTTGCTGAGCCATCCAGCCTCTGGGTCCTGGCACTCCAGGCAATACCATGGGTGGGCTCACTCTCTTGTGGCATAATTCTGAGACTTGACCAGTCATTGGTTGTTCACTCCCACAATCTCAGTGTCACCCTTACCCCCAGCATATCCCATAGGCAGGACAAACTGTAGGTTGAAAGTTATGTGCATGACCAGGTCAGGCTATATGTCCACTATTGCTAAGATGTTTATCTAGGTTATTCTTATATATTCCTTGGAGTTGAACCAGGTTTCTACCTCAGCCTGCAATAACCCCCTTTCCAATCTGCTCTTTCAATACTCTCCCCCCACCCCCACCTGATCCCTCATGTTCCTATTCCCACCTGTCCCCAGTCCACCCACAAAATCTATTCTGCTTCCTCTTCCCAAAGAAAACCCTTCGTCCCCCTCCTTGAACCCTCCTTGTCACCTGGCCTCTCTGGGGCTGTAGATTATAGCATGATTATCCTTTACTTAACAGCTAATATCCACTTATAAGTGATGTTGCCATGCTGGTCTTTCTGAATCTGTGTTACCCCACTCAAGATGAGTTCCAACTATTTTTCTGCACATTTCATAACATCATTGTTTTTAACAGATGAGTAATACTCCATGGTATAAATATACCACACTTTCTTATCCATTCTTTGGTTGAGGGACATAGGTTGTTTTCAGGTTCTTGCCATCACAAATAAAGCTTATATGAACATAGTTGAGTAGATGTGCTTGTGGTATGCTTGAGCATGCTTTGGGTATATGCCAAAGGTATATAGGTATAGGTAGATCTTGAAGTAAATCAATTTCCAATTTTCAGAGAAACTGCCATATCAATTTTCAAAGTGGCTGTACAAGTTTGTACTTCCACGTTGCTCCACATCTGCTCCAGCATGAGCTTTCACTTGTGATTTTGATCTTAGCCATTCTGACAGGTGTAAGATGATATCCCAGAGTCATTTTGACTTGCATTATCTTGATGGCTAAGGATGTTGAACATTACTGTGTTTCTCAGTCATATGATATTCTTCTGTTGAGAATTCTTTGTTTAGATCTGTACCCCAATTTTTAAATTGGATTATTTGATTTTTTGATTTCTAGTTTCTTGAGGTTTTATATATTTTGGAAATCAGCCTTCTGTCAGATGTGGGGTTGGTGAAGATCTTTTCCCATTCTGTAGGTTGTTGTTTTGTCCTATTGATGATGTCCTTTGCAATACAGAAACTTTTCAGTTTAATAAGGTCCCATTTATTAATTGCTGATCTTAGTGTCTAAGCTATTGGTCTTCTATTCAGAAAGTTGTCTCCTGTCCCAAGGTGTTCAAGGTTATTCATTACTTTCTTTTCTATTGGTTTCAGTGTATCTGGATTTAAGTTGAGGTCTTTGATCCACATGGACTTGAGTTTTGTGCAGGGCAGTAGATATGGTCTATTTGCATCTTCTACATGCTGTCATCCAGTATACCAGCAACATTTGTTAAAGATGCTTTCTTTTTTCCAATGTATAATTTTGACTTCTCTGTTGAAAATCAGGTGTTCATAGTTGTGTGTATTTACTTCTGAGTCTTCAATTTAATTCCATTAATCCACTTGTCTGTTTTTATGATAGGACCATGCAGTTTTTATTACTATAGCCCTGTAGTAGAGCTTCAAATCTGGGATGGTGATACCTCCAGAAGTTCTTTTTTTATGTGGGATTGTTTTATCTATCCTGGGCATTTTGTTTTCCATATGAAGTTGAGTATTGTTCTTTCAAGGTCTGTAAAGAATTGTGTTGGGATTTTAATTGGGATTTTATTGAATCTGTTGATTGCTTTTGGTAAGATGGCCATTTTGACTATGTTAATCCTACCAATCCAGGAGCATGTGAGATCTTTCCATTTTCTGATATTATCTCCAATGTCTTTCTTCAAAGACTTTAAGATTTTGTCATATTGATGTTTTACTTGCTTGATTAGAGTTACACTGTGGTTAAAATATTGTGCACCCCAATAAACTTATCTGGGGGTCAGAGAACAGAACAGCCACAATATTAAATGTAGAGGTTAGGCAGTGGTAGTACACACCTTTAATCCTAGCATTCCAGAGGCAGAGATCCATCTGGATCTCTGTGAGTTCAAAGCCACACTGGAAACAGCCAGGCATGATGACACATGCCTTTAATCCCAGGAAGTGATGGCAAGAAGCAGAAAGGTATATAAGGCATGAGGACCAGGAACTAGAGCCTGTTTAAGCTTTTAGGCTTTGAGCAGTAGTTCAGCTGAGACCCATTCAGATGAGGACACAGAGGCTTCCAGTTTGAGGAAACAGGATCAGCTGAGGAACTGGCAAGGTGAGGTAGCTGTGGCTTGTTCTGCTTCTCTGATCTTCTAGCATTCACCCCAATACCTGGCTCCAGGTTTGTTTTTATTAATAAGACCTTCTAACAATTCGTACCACATTACACCAAGATATTTTATATTATTTGTAGCTTTTGTGAAGGGTGTTGTTTCCCTGATTTCTTTCTCAGCTCATTTATTGAGTGGCTGCATATTGCTTTCATTATGTTTCGGCATGTCCCTTGAATCCCTGATCTCTCCAAGACTTTTATCATGAAGGGGTGTTGGATTTTGTCAAAGGCTTTTCCAGCATCTAATGAGATGATCATGTGTGTTTTTTTTTCTTTCAGTTTGTTTATATGGTGGATTATATTGGCAGATTTTCCTATGTTGAACTATCCCTCCATCTCTGGGATAAAGCCCATTTGATCACTTGATCATGGTGAATGATCTTTTTGATGTGTTCTTGCATTCGGATTACAGGTATTTTATTGAGTATCTTTGTATCTGTTTTCCTGATGTAAATTGGTCTGTAGTTCTCTCTCCCTCTCTTTCTTGAGCCTTTGTGTGGTTTGGGTATCAGGGTGACTGTGGTTCATAAAATGAATTTGGCAATGTTCCTTCTGTTTTTATTTTGTGGAATGTAGCATGAATCTTAAAAGTTCTTTTTAATAAAATTAAACATGTGAGCCAGGTATTGGGGTGAACTGGAAGATCAAGAACCAGAACAAGCCACAGCTACCTCACCTCGCCGGATCCTCAGCTGGTCTTGTTTCCTCAGACTGGAAGCCTCTGAGTCCTCATCTGAATGGGTCTCAGCTGAACTGTGCTGCTAGAAGCCTGAAAGCTTAACCAGCCAAATGCTTAACCAGGCCAAATGCTCTAGTTTCTGGTCTCCATGCCTTATATATCTTTCTGTTTTTGCCATCACTCCCTGGGATTAAAGGCTCACTTTCTGGGATTAAAGGTGTGTCACCATGCCTGGCTGTTTCCAATGTGGCCTTGAACTCACAGAGATCCAGAGGGATTTCTGTTTCTGGAATGCTAGGATTAAAGGTGTGTGTGCCACCATTTTTTAGGCTTTGTATCTAGTGGAAGTCTGTTCTCTGACCCCAGATAAATTTATTAGGGTGCACAATATTTTGGGGAACACAATACCATCACAGTGGAATAATTTGAGGAGTATTGGTATTAGCTCTTCTTTGAAGGTCTGGTAGAATTCTGCACTGAAGTCATCTGGTCCTGGTCTTTTTCTGATTAGGAATGTTTAATGACTGTTTCTATTTCCTTGGGGGATATAGGTCTATTTAAATTGTTTATCTGATCTTGATTTAATTTTGGTAAGTGGTATCTATCGAGAAAATTGTCCATTTCTTTTCGATTTTCTCGATACAGATTTTTGAAATATGACCTAAAGATTCTTTGGATTTCCTCAGTGTCTGTTGATATGTCCCACTTTTTGTTTCTGATTTTGTTAATGTTAATTCTCTCTCTCTCTTCTCTCTCTCTCTCTCTCTCTCTCTCTCTCTCTCTCTCTCTCTCTCTCTCCCTCCCTCCCTCCCTCCCTCCCTCCCTTTTTAACTAACTGTTTACATAAGAGTTTGTCTTTTTGTTGATTTTCTCAAAGAACCAACTCTGTTTCATTTAATCATTGTATTGTTCTCTTTGTTACAATTTTATTTATTTCATTCCTATGTTTGATTATATCCTGCCATCTAGTCTTCTTTGGTGTGTCTGCTTTTTTGTTGTTGTTTTTCTAGATGTTTCGGGTGCACTGTTAAGTCATTGGTATGAGTTTTTCTAATTTCTTTATGCTGGCACTTAGTGCTATGAATTTTCCCTTTAGCACTGCTTTCTTGTGTCCTGTAAGTTTGGGTATGTTGTGCCTTCATTTTCATAGAATTCGAGGGAGTCTTTAATTTTTTTCTTTCTTCCTTCCTTCCTTGACCAAGTGGTAATTCTGAAGAGAATTGCTCAGTTTCCATGAGTTTGTAGGCTTTCTGTTATTTCTGTTGTTGTTGAAATCCAACTTTAATCTGTAGTTGTTTGATAGGATACAGGGGTTATTTCAATTTTCTTGTATCTCTTGAGACTTGCTTTGTGACCAAGTATGTGGTCAATTTTGGAGAATGTTCCATGAGGTGCTGAGGAGAAGGTATAATCTTTTGTGTTTGGGTGAAATATTCTGTAGATATTTGTTAGCTCCATTTGAGGCATACTATCTGTGAGCTCCATTATTTCTCTGTTTACTTTCTGCCTGGATGACCTGTCCATTGGTAAGAGTGGGGTGTTGAAGTCTCCCACTATTAATATGTGGGATTCAGTGTGTGATTTCAGCTTTGGTAATGTTTCTTTTACAAATGTGGGTGCCCTTGCATTTGGGGCATAGATATAGATGTTCAGAGTTGAGACATCATCCTGGTGGATTTTTCCTTTAATAAATATGAATTGTCCTCCATTTCTTTTGATTAAATTTGGTTGGAAGTCTATTTTGTTAGATATTAGGATAGATACACCTGCTTTCTTGTTAGGGACATTTGATTGGAAAATTTTTTTTCCAACCCTTTACTCTGAGGTAATGTCTATCTTTGATTTTGAGGTGTGTTTCTTGTATGCAGCAGTAGGATGGATCCTATTTTAATATCCATTCTGTTACTATGTTGTTGGTAGTGGTGGTGATACTGTGTGTGTGTGTGTGTGTGTGTGTGTGTGTGTGTGTGTGTACGCGTATGTATGTATGTGTTTCCCTTTTTGGATTTTCTGGTGTGAGGTTATCTATGTCCTATGTTTACATGTATATAGTTAACTTCCTTGGGTTTGAGTTTTCCTTCTAGTACCTTCTGTAGGGCTGGATTGATAGTTAGATATTGTTTTAATTAGACCTTGCATGAAATATCTTATTTTCTCCATCTATGGTGATTGATAGTTTTGCTGGGTATATTAGTCAGGGCTGGCATACATGGTCTTCTAGAGTTTGCAAGATATTTGTCTAGGTCTTTATGACTTTTAGAGTCTCTGTTGAGAAGTCAAGTATAATTCTTATAGGTCTGTGTTTATATGTTACTTGGCTTTTTTCTCTTGCTGCTTTTAATGTTCTTTCTTTGTACTATATATTTAGTGTAATTTTGATTATTATGTGATATGGGGACTTTCTTTTCTGATCCAATCTGTGTGGTGTTCTGTAAGCTTCTTGTACCTTTATAGACATGTCTTTTTTTAGGTTAGGAAATTTTTCTTCTATTATTTTGTTAAATAAATTTTCTGGGTTTTTGAGCTGGGATTCTTCTCTTTCTTCTATTGCTATTATCCCTAGGTTTTGTCTTTTCATGGTGTCCTATATTTCCTGGATGTTTTGTGTTAAGAATTTCTTTTAGCCGGGTGGTGGTGGCGCATGTCTTTAATCCCAGCACTCGGGAGGCAGAGCCAGGCAGATCTCTGTGAGTTCAAGACCAGCCTGGGCTACCAAGTGAGTTCCAGGAAAGGTGCAAAGCTACACAGAGAAACCCTGTCTCAAAAAAACCAAAAAAAAAAAGAGTTTCTTTTAGATCTAACATTTTCTTTGACTAGTGAATCTGTTTCTTCTGTTGTATCTTCAATGCCTGACATTCTTTCTTCCATCTTTTGAATTCTGTTGGTGATGCTGGATCTGTAGTTCCTGTTCACTTACCCAGATTTTCCATTTTCTGAATTCCTTCAGTTTGTGTTGTCTTTATTGCTTTTATTTAGATGTTCATGTCTTGAATAGTTTCCTTCAACTGTTGGTTTGTTTTGTTTTGGCTTTCTTGGTATTCTTTTAGGGATTTGTTTCCTCCAATTTTTTGGTTGTCTTTTCCTACATTTCTTTAAGGGAGTTTTTCATCTCCTCTTTAAGGACCTTGATCATCATTGTGAAGTTGGTTTTAAGATAGTTTTTTTGTACTTCCACTATGTTGGAATATTCGAGGCTTTCTCTAGTAGAATGGCTAGGCTCTGGTGGTGACATATTGCCCTGGCTGTTGTTGTTTATGTTCTTACACTTATGTTTAAGTATCTAAATTTGGAGTCATTATAGGTCTAGGTGCCAATTTCTTCATTTGATTTTGCTGATGGATGTTTTCTTCCTTAGCTTCTGTTTTCTCTCTGGTCTTCTGGATCCTGTGACCTGCGGTTGACTAGAAGAGAGTCTCTGCCCACATTGGGGGCTGGACTTCTGATGGCCTGGATGGCCTCTGGTCCATTAGAGGGTTGCTGTCCAAGTTTGGGGCTGAAGTTCTGGATTTGTATGTACATTATCTCTGATCTGGCCAGGGGTTCCCTGGGGTTCAGACGCTGGCCTGGCATCTTGGGGAAAGAGAGGGCTTCCACCAGAGGTGTAGGTCTGGATGTGGTGACATGGAGAAGAGGGACAGTTGGGGTTATGTTGGGATGTAGTTACTCATTGGTCCATAAATTGTCTTTGTTTTTAGCTTTATGTGAGAGAACATGGAATGATCTTTTCTATTGTTTCCCTGGCTCTTTTTCGTGCTTCATTTTCTCCTTCACAGTTGTTTTCATCTTGCAATCTGTTTGATATCAAAACTCATAAAAATGTTACAAACCTCTGTGTCTCTTCTTCCTCTGCAGCACTGTAGATGGTCAAGTGTTTCCTTGCTGATATCAATGGATTTTTCTAGAAAGATTTAGATATGGTAGTGTTACATTGTGGTAAGCTTTTTCTTTTAAACAAGTCTATTTTCTTCATTTTATTTTATTTATTTTATTTTTTATTTTATAATTTAATTTAATTTTACATATCAGCCATGGATTCCCCTGTCCTCCCTCCTCCCACCTCTGCCCACCCTCCCCACAGCCAACCCTCCATTCCCATCTCCTCCAGGGCAAGGACTCCCCTGGGGATTCAGCTTGGCCTGGTAGATTCAGTCTAGGCAGGTCCAGTCCCCTCCTCCCTTCACCCAGGCTGAGCAAAGTGTCCCTGCATAGGCCCCAGGCTCCAAACAGCCAGCTCATGCACTAAGGACAGGTCCAGGTCCCACTGCCTGGGGGCCTCCCAAACAGTTCAAGCTAATCAACTGTCTCACTTGCAGCCAGGTCCCAGGTGGAGCTCTGGGAGTCCAATCGGCGAGAAAGAGGAGGTATTGTATGAGTGAGAATTGTTGAGACCATGATTGGAAAAGCACAGGGATAAATAGCCAAACTAGTGGAAACACATGAACTATGAACCAATAGCTGAGGAGCCCCCAACTGGATCAGGCCCTCTGGATACTTTTTTTTTTTTTTTTTAGACTTCTAAAAGTTCTTCAAATGGTCTTTATCAAGATTTCAATGACATTAGAGTAAAATGATCAAACCTGAATGATTTTCCTTACCCCTTCCTGCAGCCCCAAAAATATATACTATTTTAGGTACAGGATAGCTGCAAGTCTAGCATATTCTACTGGTGTGAAACCGGCAATCACATCTTTATCATGTCAATGTAATTATTTAATTTTCTTAATTATTCTTTTATTTATTACATCAATAATAATTGACTATAAAACTTTGAATAAAATAATTAATGTATGCTTTTAATGAGTTACTCTTATGAGGTAGAGAATCAAATATATATGGGTATATGTATATATATATATATATTTGTTTACACATATTATATATATATAATTATAGCTATTAAGGCAAATAAGTAAATCAAATAGAGAATAATTATATATAACATTGAATAAGCATTCCTTCATTTTAAACCAAATAAAATTGAACCATGGATCATTTTTTATACTGAAGAACAGTGCAATAAAAAGTAGTAAAATAACTCAATTTATATGCAAATAATAGGATTTGGCTTTCACCCCCAGATCAACAGAGTCTTATTTATTTTAAAGTCATATTACAATGGGAAAACTGTTACATTCCAGAAAGTGAAAATACTTAGATTAGTCATGCCTTTGCCTCTTCATGGTCACACAGAGTCATTAAAGCCTGATGCTCTCTCCAAATCATTTGAGATGCAAAATGTTAAAGCTTGACACTGACTGAAGCTGTGGAAGAGTTTGTATTGTCAGACTCTGGCCTTTCCGGACTGAATATGTCTGAGAACTCTCTGATGGACACCATGAATGTGCACAGACAGAATGTATACAGCACAGTAATGATAGTGGTTTTGGCTTTCCTCCTCCAAATTATAAGGTCAAATACTGATTAGTGAGTTTGTTTAGCATCTAGTTTCTTCTTCTATAGTTTTCATCAGTAGCCTTTGTTTTGAGATCATAATCAAAATGGTGCAGTTTACTTTCTTGTTATTTAAATTGCTTAATATTCTAAGATAGGTAAATCCATAGATCACACACACACACACACACACACACACACACACACACACACAAACACATGCACAAATAATTTTTAACACCTTTAGAACATATTCCAACTGTTGTGTTTCCCCCAAAGTTTAGGAGGACCTTTGTTCAGTTTAGGACCCCAAGTCCAAGCTATGGGCACAGTAATGAAGCTGGACTGTGTCCTGAGTCCTGAGTGTGAGGTCAGACCATTGTGACTCAGAAAATGTTCCTTAATGTTGCCTCACTCTAATCCAAGTAAGAAGTAAATTAGATAGCCTCGACTGCATTTTTCCCTTAGCTTTGAAGAAAGTCTTTCCCAAGCAATAAACTAAAGTGAGACATCAATGAAAACAAATTTTATTACTGAGGACTACATCATACTTATGATCTAGATTTATAAAATCATTATACAACAAAACCATATGGCTACTTTAATTTTTTTTATATTCCAAAATGTAAATATTGTTTTCTTGACTGAGATATAAAGAAAGTCATAGGTAGAGAAAAATCCTTGCAACTTATATTTCTTAATATGTATGCTATTCAGTTTTCATATTATCACCTTCCAATATTATAAACAGTGGTGAATTTCCATGGAATGTTAGTGATGGAGCCTCTTAAAGAAGCTTAAATCCTTGCTTCATGCATACTCTTTAACTTTGAATGGCTTTTCTTCATAGGTAAATACGTGATAGCAAGCAAATGTTTCTGAGGAAGTTGTCTTTCCTGCAGGATCTCTCCTGCCTTCCAAGTACAAACTTTAGATTGGAGGCATTTTCATCCCTTTCAAATTGCCTGAAGAGGCTTTTTCAAAATTTAAATTAGATTTCAGAGTGTTTGGTCTAAAATCGAAGAATATATACATTTAGATTATTCAACCAATAAAGGATCTTGGTAGAAATATATTCTAAAATTCCTCTTCTTTAGATGGTAATGAAATCTATATGATAGAATTTCTGAAACTGGTTTTGCTTTCATTGGGAAATAAAACTTTGAAATACATATTTATTGAAAAGTTTTTAATCAAAAGAAGCTTAAGTACTTTTAAAGGACATGGTTTGGTTTTGAAATATAAGCCAGGATTTAATCAAAATGCACCTGTTGACGTCATCCTTCCCTAGATAAGGGTAGGTGATGATAAGATCAGGCTGCACCTTGTTGTGTGACACTGTTTCTTAGTAGCACTGAACAAACATCCACTCAACCTAGCTGAAAAATGTTCTTTCCAGGTAGCTCAGCTCAGACCAGTGAGCCTCTTCCAGGCAGCTCTGCTGGCCTCTGCTTCATCCAGACAGTTCCACAAGTCCAAGAATGTCCCTCAGCAATCATACTGCTTATATAGGCTTGGAGAAGGAGGAGCCTAGTGAATCTGGTCAGTTTCATGGACTTCCTGAAGTCATTAAGTTGTTTTGTTTGCTGGAGCCATTAAGTTGTTTGCTTCCTGGGCTTAAGGATTTTCCCTGTGGGTTGGAATATTTTCACTTCCTCTTAGAACATTCAGCTCGTTTCACCCCACTTTTAACATCATTTTCTTACAATACTCTGTTATTTTTAACCTCCTCTTTAACACCCTATACCTTAAGGCATGTCCCTCTAAGATGGAAGGCTTTAATATAGAGGCAGCTCCTGGACCATGGTGCAGAATGCAGAAACACGTGAAATGAGACCTGCAGCACTAACTTAGTAAGGAAAAATATCCTGTTGAGGAAATCTCCCTGGCCCATTATTTGGAAAAGGGATTCTGTGGGCGCCTCTGCACCTTGCAGAGCCAAATAACAAAATCAGATTTTCTGGAATTTGATTCCTCAGACCAGCTCCGGTTATGCCTGTGAGATGAGTGCTCATGGCTACATGACAATGCTTTGCAAACTCACTTTCCAATCTTCAACTCCCGTAGAAAGAACTGCCAAGCCTGCAGCAGCAGGAGAGCACTGGATTACATACATGTGGTTACTGTAATGTTTCCATCAGCTCTTGGGAATTTTGGGTTAAATTTTAAAAGAAGCCAAAAAAACAAAACAACAACAACAAAAATGGTTTATGCGTACTGAGTACTTAAATTCATTTGCATCAGTTTTTTCATGAAGAATAAACATTATTAAAAGAAGGAAGATGATTCTAAATTTATAGATCGTTGAAAAGGGGAACATCTTGTCATCTGAGTGGCAGGCAGGAATGAGATTTTCTTTTTCTCACTGCCCTCTTGAGGCTCTAATGAGAAATTTAGTTAAGTTTTGCAACACTTTTTTTTCTTATCATTTTAGTATGGACAGACTTTTGTCTGTGTGTTTGAGTGTGTGTGTGTATGTGTGTGTGTGTGTATGCACACATGCACAGATATTGCAACTTCACATATGTATATATGTACATGAGTGTATTTGCATGTGTGTGTGTGTGTGTGTGTGTGTGTGTGTGTGTGTGTGCGCGCGCGCGCGCGCAAGAGATAGCCACATACCAAACTCAGGTGTCATTCCTCAGGCACCTTCCAACCTGATTTGCAAGAGGCAGGTTCCTTCATTGACCTGGGACTCACTAATCTGGTTTAGCTGGCTGTCACTTATCTCCAGGGATATCTGTCTGCCCACTGCAGGGTAATGAGTGTACCCCACCCACCGTGCTGATGTTTTTTTTCTTTTTAACATGGACTCTGGGAATTTAACTCAAGTCCTCATGCTGTTATGCCCAGATAGTGGGGACCAAATCCCACATGTAAAAGCAAGGAGCCTTTAATTTCAAGATCCAGGGCTTGGTCTCTCTGTCTGTCCTACGCAGCGGTGAAAACAGAGAGCCCAGAGCCCAGGCAGGGTGGGATTTTATCATAGCAGAGGTTGGGGTGACAGGATTTCCAGGGTTCAGGACCCTAATTGGCTGACATTTATCTAGGGGTATAGGGAATGTTTGGAATGTCAAGTATTTCCTCTTAGATGCAGACCCCACTGGGTAGAGTGAGCTTATGCCTTTTTCTGGGTCTAGGTGTTGTCTGCCAGAAGCTGTGTCTGGGCCTCTAAGCCTGTCATGGCAGCTGTGTGGTCAAGCTGTTTTGAGCCCCCCTACAATGCTTGCATGACAAGTAGTTTATCTTTATTCACCCCCTCTTTTTATTATTTTCTGCACACCTCTGTTGGCTCATCAAAAACATCAGTTAAAACAAAACTGTGAGGAAGTAGATGTTTTCCAAGTTTATGGTGTTATGTTGAAAAATTCATTGAAGAAACTGCTCCTAGGAGATATTCTTGAAGCTAAAAGTGCAAAATGTAGTAATTTTAGTTCATGATTGAAAGTACTATCTCACTGTTAATACAAGTGATCGTGTCCCAAGAATGTGGATTCAGGTGACCTCCCTACCCATAAAAAAGACACACACTAATGCAGAAGCAGTTACATCGATTTCCATGGTCACAAAACAAAAGAAAGTCATAAAAAAGTCAAAAGAAAGTAACTAACAGACATGTTTGTTGGACTCCCAGGAAGGTGATTTCTGGGGAAATGCAGCAAATCAGGGAAATATCTGATGGAGTTCCTGAGTCCTATCTGATGACATGCTTTAGATTTGAGGGTTGCTGGAAGCTATTGATCTGGTATGAATACACCCCAAATGATTTACTTTATATTTGAAAGAATGTCTGGTGAGGCACAAAGGTGGACAATGAATAGCTATTAGGGGGAATAAAGATAGCTCAAGGTCATTTGGTTCTGTGTTTGCAACATTCCAACTCTCTAACAACTATGTGCTTCTAATCAATCAACCTTGTAGAAACTTCAACATAGACATGACCTTGTTTCTGTAACTTAACAATCACCCTATCTATTCCAAATATTTCATACACTTTAAAGTCCATTTCTCAATCCCATTACTTAGATATGAGGTCCTTTCTTTCCTGCTTGATATACGATTCAGTTTTCATGCTAAAATAAAATGTGACCCTATGGGTTCAGGATCTAGTAATGTAGATTCAGTCATTCAAGAAACGATGCCTGGTACAGAGTTGGACTTGGACCTTGACCACAGAGGAAGGGGAAAAAAACAAAACAAAACAGCAAAGAAGCATCACTTATGGGCCTCCACTTCATAATTAAAAATGTGTTTCAGTGTTCATCAACACTAAACTGTCAATATTATTTAAGTTTGACCAGGAATATTTCTATAAAAATAATTTTCAGAAAATACTTCAAAGGCAATAAAACTTTGAAACTTTAAGATAAACATACCTACAAAAGTAGCACTAATTGATTGTGATTTCAAATTGTTCTTATAATTCCTGGTAACTCCTAACAATGGATGCTACCCAAGTGTTTGTGTAGATGAGAAATGGTCTCCACATTAACTGCATTCCGCAGTGGCATGCCTGTCTAAATCCAGACAATGCAAGTGTTAATTATGATGCTTCATTTACTAAGTTACCTTGGAAGGCTTGCATTAGAGAACAAAATTCAGGAGGCAAGAAAGAAGATGGTTAAAACATTAAAATGCAAATACAAGAGTTGATGATCTGTGAGCAAGGCCTTGTCCTTTTGGCACCAGAGTGTAGGTGAAGCTGATTATTCTATTAGTGCTGAGGCCAGAAACAAACTATAAAATCTAAACTCAAGAACTCAAAACCCATATCTTTGAACTTAAACCAGAAAAAAATAAATAAATACTGCCGTAAAAAGTCTCTGTAGAAACCTCCTGGACATGCCTTAAGGCTCAAAGAAGGCAAACCTCTTTCCTCACATTTCCCACCCAGAAGGATGAGGGTATATATGTCTAGTCTTTTTAATTCCTACAGCCCCCACTGATCAGATCCTTGAAGCCTCCTGCTAAGTTTCTGAGCACATAGGGCAACCAACCAAGTTCTCATTTTTACCCTGGGGAAAGACCAAATGTATCAAAGCCATTTATACTCATTGCAGATGGCAGAGACCTGCCTCCCTCATTTTTTCAAGTGTTTTTAAAAGTCTGGAAAGGTGCTTGAAGTCCAGGCTATATTTAAATTCAACCCCACCTATGCGCATCCATCTAGAATCCCAGCAGAGATTTTCTCTCAGATATAAAATACCCTTGGAGAGAACCCGTTACTCATTTTTCCTACAAAGATCAATCCCTGAAAGCATGTACAGTAACAAGTAATGTGTTTGGCGTCAATGGGGACTTAACCATGCGATTTAAAATATTTGCTGAAATCAACCTTCTTTTACCTGTTAACAGCATATGTCTGTTCTCATTCATGCTACTTGAATGCAACTGTTTCTAGACCCCAGCATGCATTTTCCAGACTCCTTTATATTGATAAGGCAGATTTCAGACATTCCCTCCAGATTTAGTCTAGTCATTTCAAATGTTAATTATTATGTCAGATTTCAACCTGTGAGACACTGAAAAGAAGGCCAGTTCCAAATTAAAGGCGGGGGGGGGGGGAACTTAGGGAGAAATTAAAATGTATCCCTTCTTCCTATACCAGTTTGGGTAAGAACAAAGTAATAAGTTTCAAGAGAGCTGCAGGGGCTGGGAATCCTTGTGCTTTTTTCCATTATCTGATAAATGCTTTACCATTTGTCCATCAGGAAGAATAAGCACATTACCATCTTAAAAAAAAAATGCATGATCCATGGAAGCCAGAAGAGGGCATCAGATTCTCTATAGCTGAAGTTACAGGTAGTTTGGAGCTGCACCATCCCCCCACCCCTCACCCCCACCTCTACCCCCATCCCCACCCCCGTGGATGCTGGGGTCCTCTGGAAGTGCTCTTAACCACCGAGGGAGCCATCTGTCCAGCCCCATCCATCAAGAACATTGATGTTTTTCTGAAAGGTATGTGGTATTAGAACTGATGGTTGAATTCGTCTGCCCACAGGAGTGGAATACAAAGACACTGGATTATTTGGAGTTCTTCAGAAAATTCGATTTATAGATTATAATTGCATCATGTCTCCGTTCCCTCTCCTCCCTCAAGTCCTCCCATGATCCATCCTTGCTCTTTCAAATCCATGGCCTCTTTTTCATTAACCTGTTGTTACATGCATGTATGTGTATATATATGGATATATCTTCCTTAATATAGCCTGGCCGGTCTGTATAATGTTACTTGTATGTATGTTTTCAAGGAGACGTTTCCTTGATGAAAGGTAAAGACTAGACTTAGCTGTGCGTATAATGACATATATTTACAGTGAGGTTAGGGATTATACTGGTTTAGTAAATGGTGGTTGTATGTTCTCCTCTGAGATCCCTGACTTCACTAGCCCTTAGTAGTGGACGATGTTACCAAGCATGATTTTACTGTTGCTGGGATGATCATAAGTCCAATTAGAGAGCTGCTGGCAACTGAAAAGGTATGTGTGTCACTTCTATACCCTTCATGTTATTGTGCCATGCTGCTCATTCTTGTAGTTTGTGTGAATTGCTTCCCTCTTTTGGAAGCTTGCATGGTACCTTCTGGAACCATGAAAGGGAATTCTCAGGGAGGAGACATTTAGATCAATTCCAGCTCAGCAGCCTCTGGATCTGTGTCTGAAGTTGATGGTGTCTTCTGCAGTAGGGACTTACCTTCCACCTCTAGGGGGCAACCAAGGGCAATAGCAGTAGCCTGTATGTTTGGGAATCTCTTGAACAACTCTGCCCAACAACTCAAAAGAGGGCCTCCTATGCCTTGTGTTGGGTTTTGGTAGGCATCTTTTGGTTTGAGGAGGAACATATTCAGCCCAGAGAAGAAATTTTCATTTGAACTATATATGGATATTTGTATACAGACTTACATGTATTTTGTGTATATTACATGTATTTTTTAAATAAGTCATTAATAGTATGATTCTTTAGGATTACTTCAGGCATATTGACTTATATTTTCCTGTCCTTCCCCCTTCTTCTGTATTTATCTCCCTCCCCTGTCCAAAATTAATGCCTCCTCCCCTTATTCTCATTTTCCTGAACAGATCACGTGGTACTGTATATTCCTTTCTCTATTGCTACCGGAGCTCCTGCCCCAACAATGATTCCTTTGTACTTTCCTGGTTTCTGCAGTTACTCAAAGATATATACTAACATCTGAAGATTTTGAGCTAGGACCTTTACAAACACACACACACACACACACACACACACACACACATACACACACACACATACACACACACTTGGGGGTGAGGGCATCTGACTCAGTGAAAACAGGCTGTCTACTCATGATCTACCTACCTCTGTACTTAAAATGTTGAAGTCCCAGGTGTATACCAATATGCCAAAGTTTAAGATTTCTCCATAGATAGAGATTTGTGGGTCTCCAGTTTAAGCTGAGGTACTGTAGATGCAACCACAGGCGATAATTCCCAAAGAATCTTGATGAGCGAGTTTGCTAACTAATCAGGTGATAGTGAGATAGTAAGATAGCAATGTACAGGGCCTTTTCACTCCTCTTCTGTGGGGCACTCTCTAAGAATGGAGTTGTGTGAGGAGATTTCTGAGTGCTTGTGAGAAAACACCAAGAAAACAGGACAAGAGTCTCATGGCCTCAGTTTCTTCAAAACACAGAATTGATCTTGAAATGTGTTTTGTGCCCCTCCCCATGTAGTGGATATGAATGAGTTCACTTCAGATCACTCATTATTGTTTGCTGATATTCTTCAATGAAATGTTTAAATCATCCTTCATATGCCTCTATGGAAAAACATGTTTTGCCCTATGGGACGTCTCTGTGATTGCATACAGCTTGAACTCGTGAGACCTTTCCCCAGGCAACCCCTCTCAACGCTCTCAGTATGAACTACCCGATCCCCTGAAGAAAGCTGACTATTGCATGATGATGTGTGATATTTTGATTGCATTCTGACAAAGTTTGTTTTGAATCAAAGGGTGGAGCGAGCCACTAGCCAACCAAAATTAACCATAGAGGTTTTGGAGGACTGAGAAAGTAATCAGGCGGGGCTTGGAGAGTATCTCAGCCCTTTTGGATAGAGGAAGAGAAGAAATAGGAAGTCACTGGTGGCTGCTCTGCTGCTTCTCTGATCTTTAAGGTTCTTACCCCACTATCTGATCCCTAATTTTTTATTGATAAAGAATGTTTAGATAAATGCATCAGCATGAGAATTTAGTCTGTCATATTTTTAGGCCCTGTTCTCTGGGGTTCACACAGCAAATAGAGCAGGAAACACTCTTCTACCTTCATATCGTTTACAATCATAACCAACATAGTCAGTAACAGATTTCATGCAGAATCTGGACATGAGAATGTCAAATCAGAATTTGGGACTTTTTCTAAACACATGTAGATCCATGTTGTATTCTAAATTTCAAAAGAGTGATCGAAACAGGGAAAATTAAGAATAAATGATATTTTGGGTGAATCTATACTGTCTCTTCAATTCCTTCTTATAACTTGATATCTGAAGCCTATCATGAGAAACATTAATATTAAGAAATCATGGTATCTATACTAATCTGCAAACCTTCCTCAATGTAATTCTATTTGCTGAGTCTCTACAGTAATGAAGGTAAAATTGATGTCATTATTTTATACTGGTCTTATACAAATATCTCTTACTCATATTAGTTATATGTTAAAAAGTGAGATTCTGTATTTTATTGGAATTTATAATACTCAAATGGATATTAGCTAAATAAAATATCATTTTATGCAATTTTGATTTTTTTTCTAAAGTCATTTAATGTAAATTACTTTGGGCTCTGTAGTACATTATTCGCGTGTGCTTTATTTTATTAAGGTTTTCTTATAGCTGTCTTCCTAGTTATTGACTAGAGATTGAGCTCAACCTTTGCCACTTTCTAAGTATATATCAAGGAAAAGCCAATTGAATGCACACAAACACATGCACACAGACACACATACACACTCACACCCTCCACTACTCACTCTGTTCTTATCTTTGTCCTTTACTATACATGGATTTGTTTAAAATTGTTTCACTTGAATACAGACTTGAGATTCATTTTATTGCAATTTGCAAATATTAACATAATGTTATAATCAGTTTGCCATTCCTGCTTATTTGGTATTTTGGTTCTGTAATATAGTTTCATAATCAAAAGTATAATAATATTGATTCCTAAAAACATAACATTTGGCTCAAGAGTGATAAATACCTTAGTTCATCTCTGTGATGGAAGAGCCTAATCACATGAACTTTAGAAAAAAAAACCTAAAACTCTAGACGGGTGTACAACATGCTAAATCATAATTGTGATTCTCTTTAATTAGGAGATAATTTTTTATTTTAATTAATTTTAATTGAGGGTCTCTTTAAAACACCCTGCCTTGGTACCATTTTCTATTGCTCTAGCAACAAGCACTGACAAAAGCGACTTAGGAATAGAGGGTTGATTTTAGCTCACAGTTCCAAGCTACAGTCCATCGGAGCAGGAAGGTACAGTAGCAAGAACTTGCAGTAGCTGGTTACATCCACAAGGTAGAGCAGAGAGAAGGGTGCATGCATGTTGTATTCAGCTTATTCTCTCTGCTCTCACAAAGTCCAAAGCCCAAAAAATGATACTACAAATTGTAGGCTGAATTTTCCTGCACCAATTCAGTTAATCATGACAATCCCCTAGGAATGCAGTGGGATAATGCTTTTGTACATTGGTTTAATAAAACACTGATTGGCCAGTAGCCAGGCAGGAAGTATAGTTGGGATAAACAGACAAGGAGAATTCTGGGAAGAGGAAGGCTGAGTCAGGAGATACCAGCCCACTGTCCAGGGAGCAGCATGTAATGGCACACAGGTAAAGTCACAGAAAACATGGCAACATATAGATTAACAGAAATGGGCTGAGTTTAAGTGTAAGAGCTAGTCAGTAGTTAGCCTGAGCTAATGGCCAAGCAGTTTTAATTAATATTAAGCCTCTGTGTGTGTACTTGAGTCTGAGTGGCTGTGGACTAGGTGGGACAAAAGAAAACTTTCAGCTACACAACCTGATAGAGATAATCCCTCAGTCAGACACCTTTCCTGGGTGATTCTACTTTGTGTCAAGCAGATAATTAAAACTGACCATCATACCCCCAAAATATCCCTTGGAGCATCTCTTCAAGGATGTACAGTGATGGAGGAGAGTCATGGGACAGACATGGCATTCGGGTTTTAACTTCTATAAAAACAAAAAAATAATGATATGAAATGGCTGTGTGTACACAAGGTAGAGATAATATTTCTCCATGTGATAAACTCCCCATCAGTTATTTTATGCTAAAAATTGCCCAAGCAACAGTTTTTTGAGCAAGGTTTTCCTACACCTTATTTCTTGTTTTACATCTCATTTAATGAAGGTATGCTACTCAATATGTTTTGTTAATTACATGCTGTTTAGAAAGCTGCCAGTCATTTTAACATACAATATTAACAACAGTTAGCCTCCACCCTGTCCCTGTCATGAAAAGCCTGAGGCATTTTATTATATTAGGCAAAATGTACATATTCTCTTCCATATTTTCCTGAAAAGGTATCAGTGTTTGAATAAAATATACACATAATTTGCCCAAACAGGTTTGTATTTGCATATGCATTTGCTTTTTAATAAGTAGTAATATACTATTGATTTCTTTACCCTTTTGTTTGCATCATCCGAAGTTGACTTATTAAACATCTCAGTGATGCCTTTACTCATGCAAACCCTCTGGCAGATGTAGTTTGGTACTGGTTAAGCTGGTTAAAAATAACCCAATGCCATAGAGCTGATGTTTTAATTTGTGTTGTAGAAGTTGGACAATGATAACCATTATCCACAGGAAGCTACTTACTTCTAGCACTTAAAGTAAAAATGTAGTGAATATAAATCAACCTTTGATTAGCTGGCTATTTGCAAATCTACAAGCAATACAAAATGGAAAGCATTAACAGAAGTATCTAGTTCTCACAGATGGGGTTTTATTAGGCCAATAAACATGAATCATATGGGTAAGTTGTTCAAATATAAAACATCAATTAATAAGCAGCTAAGGTTGTGCGTCATTTGTTCAAGTAATAAAATATTGTGAGTTTGGGAACGTCATCACTTTAATTAGAAATTCTATCTTCTGAGATAATTTGATCTGTTTTATACCCTTAAACAAAATCTCAGATAAAATTTTTCACTCCTTTAGGTATTTATCTTGCTGATTTTATTTAAAGCAAACTTAAAACAATGTTATTTTAATTTAATTATTAACATAATATACCCATATCTGTTTAATGCCTGAAATATGTAGGAGATTTCTTGGCTATTAAGGAGAGTATTCATTGGGTATTTTTTTGTTTTATTTAAATTAACAAAGACTGTTTATAAATTTAAATAAAGGAATGAGAAGATGGCTCAGTGGGTAAAACATTTATCAGGCAAGCATAAGAACCAAAGTTCTTAAATATGAAAAACCCATGTAAAGGGAATAATACTTCATGCCTACATTCTTCCCACAGTGAGACAGGAGACAGAGACAGGGGAATGTCTGGAAGTCCACCAGCTAGCTAGCCTGTTGTATGCAGTGGTGAAAAACATGATACCTTCCCTCAAAAGGCAGAAGGCTAGGGCTGTAACCCATGGTGGTTCCCTGGCCTCCACATGTGCACAAAGCATATCCACACATGCAGACATATTACTCACACACAGATGCACATACACACAAAGTAGGCGTGTTACATCATTTCATAACCAAGCCATCACCTAAGGTAATCTAGTTGTGCATTTTGCAGAAGCTGCCTAACACGTTTTACTCAATCCTTGTAGCAACTGTCCCAGCATTTTATAACCTGCCCTTCACGTGAATATTTCTTCAACTGGTTATCCCCAATATAAGCTTCCAAGCATTCTTGACCTTCTTAGGAAATAATAATATTTGCATACTATGGTCTCAGACATCACTAGACTGTCTGTAAATGTACAAAAATCTACCGATTTATAACATAAAGGAGCTTACCTGTATTTAAAAAAAAAAAAAATTTCAATGCATTTTACAGCTCGCAGCATTTTCATTACTAAAGGTTAAATTTACCATTTGCTTCAGATAAACCTGCTCAGAAAAAAAAAATGTTGTAGCTTATAGAATCCTTAACTTTATAGAGTCGATCACTTTTCTTTGAAGGTTAACATCCCTTAGAATTTGTTCTACATCATTTCATAAATGACCATTTGTTCTCTGAGTCCTTGGTTTTGTTTTCCAACTCTATAAGCTCTGCTTGGTAAAGAAGAAGATACCAAACATCGGCTATTGCAGAGTGAATTTTCCTCTGTGAAACTGGTCTGTCATGGATGGCTGACCTGTGTCTGCGGTTGTTTTCTACTGTAAACAGTGAGGATGTTTGTTGGCTATTAGAAATGATCCATCAGCAACAGCATCTCAGAACACATGGAGACCTCACTGGACATATGTTGATGAGAGAATCACAAAATATTCTGTATCCAACGGCTGAAGATTGGTCTATTCAGTCTCCTCAGGAAGGTCCTTTAGCAGCCCACAAAATAACATCATTGTGTCAAAATATCACCATTCTAGAAATGAAGACCCTTTATTTCAAATATTCTTCAATATACATATGTGTATAGGTACACAGGTATGTCAGGAGACTCAGTTGGCTGGGACACCAATTTCTTCTTTTTTACATTTCCCTAATATATTCTTATGTTGTTTACTTATGTTTTTTTGTTTTTGTTTTTTGAGACATCATCTGACATTGTAGCACAGGACAGCCTAGAATTCACTATATAGCCAAGGAGCATTTCAAACACTTGTTAATTCTCCTGCCTCTGTTTCTCTCATGCTAAGAATACATGCATTCACCATTCCCAGCTTGAGAGCCATGTGTCCAACAGCTCTTGATGCACAGTCATGCTGGCATCATGCTTTTCAGCATATTGGATCAAATTAATTTCTCTTATTTACCTTCGCATCTTGAAACTACTATAACAAGAGCTGTTTAATCAATGACTTTCCTTCCATTCATATTTTCTTAGGGCAAGAATGTGCACAGAGTTCTGTGTCCTTGCATGGAGAGTGCTGGGTAACCTGTCAATCATGATAGGATTAACTGTGTAAATGTTCTGGGAATAACAATAATTAGAAAAAGTAGGGACAAAATTGGCAGGCAAGCTCAAATTCTACTTACTAGAACAAAGAAATTTTAATTCACTCAAGAACAATTTAAGTCAAAATTCATTCTGCAGCTATTTTTAAGTACATGGATGATGATTTACTCTCTAAATAAATGTCCCGTGAGTTAACTGCTCTCTTAGAGAAGTCACAGTTATTTCAGAGTTGTAATAAAATTTCTCCTTTTCTTTGGCTTTTTATAGGACAATGATATACTTCTGTACAACACTTGTTTCCTCTTAGACTTTTGTTTGGAGGTGTTTTCACACCAATAATCTTTTTTTTTATGAAGTTTAGAATGTATACTACCCCACCTCATTATTTATTGTCTTGTGTAAATACAGATATTGTATGACAGATAAGTCCTGTGGGTCAGATTCTTCCTAAATAGAATCTTTTTTGTAACCAAGCCAAGTCTTTGGTCAGGTAGACTTTGATAAATCTGTCCAGTTCAAGCACAAATCTTCACCCTTGGGAACCCATTAGAATCAATTAAGGAGCTTGCACTCTGGGTCTACAAAGCTAGAAAAGCTCACTTAATTGGCCTAAGGCATATGTGTTTGAAAACTACACATATAGAAATGATGGAGAGCAACCCTTAAAATAATGTTTTAGTACCTAGAACAGTTCTCTAGTCTTTATTCTTGAACCTGAACTATGTGGTTCATTTTAAGTTACACTATTAACTAAATACTATGTAGATAACAGTTTAGGGTCTTTTATCCATATATTCTACTGAAATAAAATGAAACACAACTCTAAAGGAA
The DNA here is from genome assembly GCA_902168405.1 of Peromyscus aztecus. Lineage (NCBI taxonomy): Eukaryota > Metazoa > Chordata > Mammalia > Rodentia > Cricetidae > Peromyscus > Peromyscus aztecus. Next base: position 27,606 of record CABHPQ010195339.1, on the reverse strand, counting down.
TGCTGCTATATTTTTAAACATAATATTTATCTATGAACTTAAGCCCAAATTGAAGGATTTTAGACCTTAATATCTTCACGCAAATCTCAAAAAGTAAAAAAATAAAAAAAAAAAATCCTAAACCAAAGCCAGGTGGGATTTTACAGTCTACTAAAGCAGGAGAATTGTGCGTCCAAAGTGAGGTTAAACTATGTAAGAATTTCCAATCTCAGTATATGACAACATTTCTATGTATATATAATTCTAAAGCACAGTTATTAGAGTGTATGCCCTCCATGTTTTACACAGGCTAGCATCTCTCAAAATGTGACTTCACATCTCCTTCACCTCTATCACTTGAGGAATCTGCTCAAGTCTAATAGCTGCTTCTCTTACCTTTCCTGTGAGTGGCTTCTGGGAAATCTCCATCTCATGAAGTATCATAATGAGTTGATATAAGAACCTTGTGGCCTCTACAGTATTCTTCTGGAATATTGTGTATCTCTAAGCACTGAAAAACTGCATCCTGTCTACATAGACCTTCTTTCCTCTTTGAAGCTTATCAAGTAAGAACTCTTCACAAGGTGGTGAATTCAGGGGCAGGTACATATGTCACACAAATACATATCTCTTGAATTCTACACTGGGGAGTCTTTTTAATGGGGAAAAGATATTTATTTATATCCCAAGCCACTGCATACGCGATGTTTTATGCAATGTCCAATTCCCAAGGTGATGTGTTATTGCTAGAGAGAATTTGATATGCCGATGTGCTTCTGAAATAGTGATGGTTGGCTTGACTCTGGGAAAACGTGTCACTCTTTTCAGAAGCATAGTTACAAAAGTCCTTGCTGTTCTGTGGGTAAAGCAAAGGTTGAGTTTTTGTGTTTTATATTGTTAAGTGCCTTTCCCTTATGCACTGAGTCCTGGAGCAATCTATACAGAGCAGGTTGTAGGTAACATCACACAGCTCCTACTACAGCAAGAGCACCATAACAGATACTTCATTCCCATTATTTTATTTCTTCAGGCTGCATCCCTATTCAGAAGCTACAATTTTTACTGGGAAATTTTCGCACAAGGGAATTTAAACTATAGAAGCAACCTATCTGAAAGCACAGTGCTATGTCAGAATCCAAGCTTTGATTTAACAGTGAAAAATCTCCCCTTTACATACTGTTTATTATAGAATGGTTCATGGCACTCATATTGGGTTGTTCCCCGGCAGTCTTAGCAGATTCCATGAAGATAGAGGTTTGAAACCAAGCTGCTAGCAAAGCAGTGCTCTCCATGGGGCCTCTAGAACCGGGCCTTTCCTTGTCTTTCCAGCATTCTTTTGGTTTACTAGTGATTTTTAGCATTGTTTTGCCATTTCCTGGTCACATGTGTGCAACACCAACCTGCCTTTGTCACATGATATTTCCCCTTTGTCTCTTTGTCTAAAGTTTCTTCTAGTATAAAAACACCAATCATTGGTTAAGGGTCCACTCTAATGCACTTATAAACCTAATAGATCATTATTGAATGCCTGTGAAACCTCAGAAGGCCCAACCATGCATTTTGGAGCCATGTAGGTGGACTTCATCACAACCACTCAACCTTGGGCTTCAATGTCCCATTTCCACTGGAAAATGACTGCATTCCATCCCAGACCTTCTCAGGTTTCCACGACTCTGAGAAGGATGGGGATTAGAGATTCTTGCTATATATTAGAGGATGCCTTAATTCTTCTAAATCTTAATGGTTCCCAACATAAAAGGGTTTTTCATGGCAGACTTTTTCTAACAGTTTCAGTTAACATGTAAAGTAATAGGTGCCTTTGTGGTTGTATACTTCTCCAAAATATAATGCTTCCTCTGGGAGGCTCAGATGATGATGGAATATGTTGGAGAGCTGAAGGTGTGGCTCAGTGGTAGGATCCTCACCTACCTTGTGTGGCCATGGGATCCATCACCAACCATAGAAAAGAAGTCTTATGTGTTAGGTATCATGACACATACCTGTGGTGACAGCTGCTTAAGAGGCTGCAGCTGGAAGATTATTTGGTCCTAGAAGTCTAAGACTGGCCTATGAAAGAGAACATATAAGAAATATAGGTTTCATTTGCAATGTGGGTGTTGAGCAGAAATGATGGAATGAAAGAAGAGAGAAGAGTATTGAAATTGTTCAAAATTGGTGTGCATTTTGCAATCTCTCAGGACCTAGAGTTTAAAATCCCTAAGAATAAGAAGAAGGGGAGTCACAAGCCCCTTGTGGAATGAGGTAGTGGTGGAAACTAGATTAAGGGAGAAAGGAGACTTAAGGGAATGGAATTCAAAGAAAATGGGCTTGGGTATTTTCCCAATATGTGCTTAATTTGGCAAAAGTAGTCTAGGTGTTTTAGAGGAGAAGGTGCTACTAGACAGTCCTGGACATTAGAGGACCGAGGAAGGGGACATGGGATGCAATGGGACAAGGCAGAAGAGAACACTGAAAAGTATGAAGATGCTTGTGGATGTCATGAAAGAACCAAACACCTTGGAAAACATGGGAAAATCTCCATCATGTGATCGGTGTTTGCAATGTATATTAAACTGTCTATTTTAATATTTCTTCCTTCAGCTCTTCTATGGTCATTTTCCAGCTTTATTGAGATATAATTAACAAATACAAATGTATCATTGAGATGTACAACTTGAGTTTTTGTGAATTTGAAATTATTAAAACAAGCAAATTACTGTATATATCATGTCATATATCTATGCCAATTGTTGTTGGGGCCATTTTAAAATCCACTCTCAGCAATTCACAGGCATGCCATACATTATAAGTAACTATAGTTACTGGCTTTGGTATGGTAGATATATAATGCCTTCATCTTGTGTAACTGAGTTAGAGAACAGGAATATTGCATTAGCTATTAGCTCACAACCATTAGATTGCAAGGGGCAGGAAAAAAATGCTCAATAATTTTAGGCCTTTATTCACAATCTAATATGTTCAGTAAGGAAAGGGTAGAGATGATTCATCCTAATATGTCAAAATATTTGGCATGGTATTACTAATTGACATTTTACTTACCTGTGTTAGTTAGGAGGTATGTGTTAGCATTCCTATAACCTTGGAAGTAAAAGATTGGAACTGGAGTTTTAATATCCTGCTTCAATGTGTGCATTGTCATTCTGAAAACTGAACACACTGACTGGGTGTCTTATAAATAGAAAGAAGAAATATGAAAGATAAAAGTGAGTCTCCCAGGGTCAGTATGCATCAGTTGGTAAATGTTATGTTTAGTAGGTGTCTAAATGTGACTTTTGAGTGGTTGGATGTGCAACAAAGCCAGCCAATCACCAAATAGCAAACAGGAATTCCTTTAGTAATGGCATTGGTAGAGATCACAAGACAAACCCTAATGGGGCTAAATATGCTCACAGTCATTCAGCAAGTAAGCCCTGAAAAATCCTCAGCTCACATACTAGTTATTTACATTTTCAAATCATACTGAAATCGGAATTGGCTGTCTGAGATTCAGTTGTTTTGCCTCTTAGCATACCAGGGAATTAGTTGTGGGTAGTCACAGTTATTATCTATGCTATTCGACACCACAATTCACTTATGATAGGCAGAATGTTTGAACTTGGAAGATGTCACAATTACTGAAATGAATGTTTATTTTTGTCATTCCACAAACAGAAAGCAAAATGACACTGTGATCATGTCTTGTCAAAAAGAGATATTCCTAGGAGACCTTTCCCCTGTTCAGTGTGGGAACTAATAAAATATGACAGCAAAGACTGGTTTCCTTTGGGTAAATATTTGGCAGTAAGGAGATTTCTGCTGCAGATACCAAGCTGCTAATTTCACTCACCACCCTAATCTTCTCCCATAATTTGCATTTCTTTATCTACTTAGCAGTTAAAAGAATATAACACAATTTTTTATATTACCAGAAGGAAAAATGTTTATTCATTTGAGGTTTCATTCAGTGTTCTACATCTTATCATTACTGGGGGAAAAAAGGGAAATCAAACACAATCTTAAAAATTCTGTTTAGGCAAAAGTGAGAGTGTGGAAGTTATTTTCAATTGAGAATGAGCTTGTTCTGAAACTCCTCCTATAATTTTATTAGGAAAAGTGCATCTTTGATGTAAACATTACTCTTGAGCTGATAATGTGACACCTCAGCTATTCAAAAGCATTCCATACAAACATGAGGAAGTCTAGTAGAAGAGGCATTTCTCCTTGACGCTAAGAAAATAAAAACATCTAGACTGAGGCAGGGGGATTGCTACATGTTAGAAAATAGACAGATCTATCTAATAACTTGGATTAGAGTGACCCTGTCTCAAAAAACTCAAAGAAAAATATTCTGTTCCTGGCATCTACAGATTTCTTCTTGTAAATCATCCTCTAAAAACAAGGCATGTCTACATCCTGACTGACAGCAGAAGGAATAGATTTATAATTCCATTCAATTGGAGGTGGTACTGCCATATCTCCTACTCCATCACCATATCCTCTGAATTGATGGTCTAATTAGATGGGAAATAAGCAATTCAAAATCCTACCCATGTTGGAAGAACGTCAATACTTTCTGAAGTTGCTTTGATTCTTCAAATCCACACCTTCTGGATTCTATGTATTATTGACTTACACCTTTGAGAGAAGTTTCTTTTCGATCAGAACCAGATGGGAATCTTGCTGACAGAAAGCTCTCTTCCTAAAGTGTATTCTTTCTTTCTTTTTTTCTTTTTTTAACATCTCAGTTTCTTCTCAAAGTCCCCTACTCCCTACTCAAGTCCCTACCCTACCCCCAATCCACTCCTTCTCCATTTCTGTTCAGGAAAGGGCAGACTTTCCATGAGTATCAATAAAACATGGCATATCAAGTTGCAGTAAGACTAAGCACCTCCTCATGCATTAAGACTGGGCAAGGTGACCCAGTATGGGGAGTAGGATCCAAAAAGCCAGCAAAAGAGTCAGAGCCAGCCCAGCCCCTGCTCCCACTGTTAGAAGTCCCACAAGTGGACCAAGCTACATAACTATAACATATATGGAGAGTGCCCAGGTCAGTCCCATGCAGGTTCCTTTGTTGTTGGTTCACTTTCTGTGAACCTTTATGAGCCCAGGTTAATTGATTCTGTGGAGCTTCCTGTGGTGTCCTTGACCCCTCTGGCTCCAACAATCCTTTCTCCACTTCTTCTGCAGGATTCCCCAAGCTCTACGTAATGTTTGGCTATGGGACTTTCCACCAGTTCCTGGATGAAGCCTTTCTGATGACAACTGGGCTAGGCACCAATCTATGAGAATAGCAGAATATCATTAGGCATCATTACATTGACATTTTTTTTTTCTCTAGTTGTGTTTGGTTCTATCCTAGGGCTTTGGGTCATCCAGCCTGTGGATTCTGATCCTCCAGGCAGCGTCAGGAGTGGGTTTAATCTCCTGACATGGGTCTTAGGCTAGACCAGTCATTGATTGTCTACTCCCTCAAACTCTAGGCCACCCTTACCCCAGCACATCCCATAGGCAGGACAGACTGTAAGTCGAAGTTTATATGGCTGGGTTGGTGTCCTAATCCGTCCACTTGAAGTCTTGCCTGGTCACAGGAGATGGCCAGTTCAGGCTACGTATCTGCCATTGCTAATAGACTTCGCTGGGATCACCCATGTAGACTCCTGAGAGATTCCCTTGCTCCAGGTTTCTATCTGACCCCAAAATGCCCCCCACCCCTTCCAGTAGTCTCTTTCAATACTCTCCTCTTCCACCAGTCCCAAGTCCTACAGTTTCTTCCTGCTTCCATTTTCAAGCCTGTTTCCTTGGAGAGAAGCACTTCACTAGGCCATCATTCAAGTTGTCCTCAGAGACTGCAGCCAAAGCAGCATCTTGCCTGTGACCCATTTGGCCTCACCTGAGCAGGCTTGTTGCCCCTTAGAAACGATGAGATAACAAGTGCTGTCAATGCCGATAAATCCTGCGGCAACAGAATGCCTGAGGTAATCAATTCAAATTGGTTTATTTTGGCTCCCAGCTGCAGAAGTTCCAGCCAAAATACCCTTTTCTTATAGCACTGCACACAATGAGGTTGCTCCTCTCTAATTTCTTGAGAAAAGGGATGCTATTTCTCCTTTCCTTATCCTTGTTTCCCAAACTATATATGACTTGGTTGAGCTTGCCTTGGTTTCTGTTTGTCTGTGGTGTTTTTCCCTAAGGGTCAAGGTATCGCCACTATGACAGCATCAGGACCAAGCCATTTTTCTGTGGTTCTGAATATGATCAAATAGATACAGAAATTGTATCAAATTTCAGGATCCTTGTGAGAAATGGAACTAGACACCCATATTTTCTGGCATTTCCAATTTTAAACTTTTCTTAATGCAGATACACTTACATAAAAAGTATATGAGAAACATAATTATTGCTCAGAGAAATATTGGTTTCCTTATGTTGCGAAAATGAATGAAGCTGGCTGATTTGGAAGTGGACTGAAGAGGTAGTTTCTGGGGCCTGGTGAGTGACCTATTGCATTCATGCATAAACAGAAATGTATTTTATCATGTATACTTGAAAGAATAAAAGTTAATTTATAAAAAAAAAACAGAAAGAGAAATAAAGCAACCTAAACACTCTTTTTAGGGACATGTATGCAGAGAAGGGGAGAAGGAGAATGTATAAAAATACACGAGTGTGGGTTGAGAGCCATGAAAAAGATAATGGGTATTCTGATGGAGTAAGACTACTGATGTTTACATTTGTGATTCATAAATATTAATTTGGGGGAATTTTCAGAGATAAATGAGTATTATTAAAATATCTTTACAAACAGAAGCAGCTTCATATTTCTCCACATGAGAGAAAAATGAGAAAGCAAGAGAAAGACAAAACAAATGAAGGATTAGGGATCCAGTTGAGCACAACCAGAAGGTAATGCAAAGAGGTTTGAACTCTAGGACTACTGGCCCTTCTGTGCCCAGGCTAAGGTACCTACCACATTGATATAACAATGTAACAAACCACATGGGTATAAGATTTTTAAAAACAAAAGTGAAATCCTGAAGATGAATCATCTTGATATTACCCTGTGGTTTTCATTTTTTTATTCAGCATATGAGAAAAATCTCCAGTAACTGGTATCAATTATGCTGTTCTGTTTTTTACACTAAAGTACACGAACTAATATGCCTCAATGATCATTGCATAAATGATGTCAATTATAGCAAATTCTGTACTTCCTAACACACATGCATATATAATGATTATATTAATAAGAGGTAGGACTGTAGATATATCTTGGTGGTAGAATGTCTGGCAGCTAAGTCCTGGATTCCATGCTTCCATCAGCAGCACAAAACTCCACACAAGCAAACTTAACAAGATACATTGGTTATGGTAAAATTGCTACTGTTTAGCCACAGGGACCAAAGGTAACAGATGCATCCAAGGATTCCGGTAAATGCTGTCATGTCAGTCCCTAGGGAACCAAAATCCTACATAATACTCTAAAATACACTATAAAGACACACTGGAATTGGGAAAAATATTGTAAATCATTAGGTACCCCCATTGCTAGGGAGTGAGCCTAATTATTCCAAGTTGAAACCTAAAAGAAAGCACAGATGATAGATTTAAAATGATATTGGAGACATAAATATTAGGAGCAGCTTTCATACTCATTGTGACTTTATTCACATTAAAGATGTGAAATGCATTTAAGTTAGACTCATCAGAGGAAGGGATAATAGAGTACACACTCCACACACACAAAGAAATACTATTAGTCCCTTAAAGAAGGAAAGGAAAATCTGAAACTAACAATGTATATACTACACTAAGTGAAATAAATCAGGCAGAGGACAAAGGTCACATGAGTTCATACTTACAAAGAATGCCAATTACTATATGGGGGAAAATGAGGGGAAGGGGAAATGTTTTAAGCATGACACAGACAGCATATATATAGTGAATATAGTTAATGACGTTCAGAACAGGTGAAAATTTTAAATATCTCAGCACAAAACAATCGCAGTGTGGCAGCCATTTTAATCATCTGGATTAAATGGTTCTATGTTATCCAGGTATGCCAAATCATCACTTCATTAACACATTGCCACTGAAACAATAAAAAAAATACAACGAACAATGAGAAGAAATTATGATCTGAAACAAAGGCATCATCTGCTGATTTTGATGTGGAAAAATGTTTAAGTAAAATAGCAAGCAGTGTTAGGAGAAGGCAGTAAAGGTTACGCTGTGGTAATGAAGGCTGACAGGAGAGAAGCAAAGAGAACTCAGGTGTGGTGGCTGTCTCACACAATCTCATCCCTTGAGAAGCTGGAGCAGGAGAATTGGCATGTGTGTAAGAACTGGCATTCTTGGCTACAGAGTGAAATCTTTCTTAATAAATAAATAAATTGGAGAAAAATCTCAAATAAACAATCATTGCCTCTGAAAGAATTAGAAAAATTAGAGTAACTCCAAAATAAGCAGAGTATAAATAAAACACAGGAAAATTATCCAACAGACTGATGAGACAGAAAAGTGACTCTCTGAAAAGTAAGTAGACAAATCTCTAACTAGAATAGAAATGAAAGAAAGAAAAACCTGCAGTAGAGGCTGAGCAGCTCAGTGGTGATAAACAAGCCCCCCAAAGCAAAGGTCAGGCAAGAAGTGTCCACTCAACTCCACACATTGCAAGTTGACTAACACCAAATTCTCAAGTTATTCAGGAAATGGGAGAGGGAATAATTATCTCTATTATACATTCTGGAGCCAGCATGCCCTTGATACTCAAACCAAAGACACACCCAGGAGAGATACTACTGGTAAATTTGAGAGCACATTGAAAACATTCAGAGCAATCTACTCAGTTCAAACCACAAAGTTGTTGTTTCAAGATTCCCATCTAGGTAAAGGTGACACAGCACAACAAAAGAATTCATTTGAAAACAGATGGTCTCTCTACTACAGAGGGAGAGAAACAGTAGGATAAAACCCAGCTCTTCCTCATAATAAAGACACTGGTGGTTCTGGGTATGAAAGGAACACACTCTGACTGAAGAAGCTGGATGTGAGAAGAAAACATTGCTGACAGTGAGAAGCTGGCAAGATGGAGAAGGAATCAAGGCTGTGGACTTTCCCTTGTGCGCAATGCTGGAAACCCCACACAGGATTGCCAAGGAAGAAATGATATCCAATGAGAAGAAAGAAAAGTTGCACCCTGACAGTTTCCACATGGTATGATCTTGTCTGTGGAAATTCCCAAGGATTCCACCAAGATCTTAAATAAACTCAGGAAACAACAGTAATTTATTGACATCAGAGGCACAGCGGCACAATAGCAGTGAGTGAGCCAAAATAAAACCCAGTAAAGAAATCCAATAGCAGTGGAACTATCTGAAAAGAAGCTATCAGTAAAGAAATCCAACGGATAAAAACTAAATTTTTTAACCAAATTTAACCAAAGACCTTAACAATGAAAATAACAAAAGACTGAAGATAGTGTTGATCACCACCCATGAGGAAATGATACCCCAGTCAGTAAATCAAGAAAAATCATTGTCTTAAAATTTGCATAACCATATAACCACTACCAAAATACCAATAGCATTCATCACAAAAATAGGAAAAGAATCTGAAAGTCAGTATACAACTATAAAGTAATTTTAAAGTATCTTAAATAGCCTAAGCAATCTTGAGCAAAATCAGGTAGCCTTATATGACCTACCTTCAAAATATGCTACAAAGCCATAGCAATAAAAACTTCACAGTATTGGCATAAAAGCAAGCACACAAACCAATAGAACTGAAAAAAGAACCTCAGAGTAAACTCTTATATCCATAACCAAATGATTGTTAAACCAGTCAATAACAGCACTGCAGAGAGAGGACTGTCTTTTCAATAAATGATGATGAGAAAATTGTATCTGCACTAAAATACTCACAAAAACAAAGCAAAATAGACAAATGGTATGGTATCTTCCTCACTGTATCTTCCTCAGGAATGTTGCTCCACCCTACCTTCCACCTTGATATGTAAAAACCTCTTTTGTTCTCAGTCAATTGCTCTGGAGAGCCACTGGGCCTCAAGGCAAGGGGATGGTCTGAGCTTCATTTGCACAAGAAATGAAGCTATGCAACTCCCCCCAGCTTGTCTTTGCCTATCCAAGTACTGGTCAGAGCAAGAAGTTCACACACATTCTATAGGAATTTTGAGCACAAGAAATTCATAGCAAGGCAGAGCTGAATATTAAGCTGTGTAACAACAAATAGTCCATGCTAGATGGCTTCCCACTTGACCAACCCTTGGCCTGGTCAAGGTATAGCTTTAATACACAGCTGGAGTCCTTATAATATATTCTTGTGGCTTGCCACATTGTGTGTGTACAGTGGAATAGTTTTCATCCATAAGAGAGAATGAATATCTACTCTGTGCAGCATTGTAGAAGGAGGTGAAGATGATTTTGTCAAGGGAAATACACTGGGCTCAGGAAGACTGATAATGTGTGGGGCCCTCAAATCAAGAGTGGAATGATGATGCTTAGACAGTGCTGGAGAAAGGCAGAGGGAGAAATGAGGAAAGGTCAACCCTATATAGATAGGTAATAAACAGTGAGTAAAGAATTCATCATTTATCCTTAATTTTAAAAGAGGGCTGGAGAGATGAATCAGCAGTTAGAATTAGGTTTACATAGATATATTTCAGTTAGGTAGGTAATCTTCAAACACTTCAAAGACCTACAGAATATGGCATTTAAAATGTTTCAAAAACTTAAGCTTTCTGGACAATGAAACACATCTGCTCCTGGCAGCACCAATTTACTTTACAAATAAAGGATAGATAGGATATCTTCTTTAATTTTGCAAAATACAAATAGACTAGATATTATAACTATAATTCTTGCTTGATAACTGTTTTGTTATATGTAATTTTACTATGTTGAAGTTAAAACCTTCTGTTTAAATAGAAAGAAAAGGGAAAATGATGGGGATGTCATTCTGTATGCTGTGAATATGTGTTGCCTGATTGAT
>CABHPQ010195339.1:0-16520 GCA_902168405.1 Peromyscus aztecus | reverse complement strand
ATATATATAGAGAGAGAGAGAGAGAGAGAGAGAGAGAGAGAAAGGCAGAGAACAAAGGAGATGCTGCTAGTTGCCACCAGGAGAAGCAAGATGTAAAGATACTGGTAAGCCACAGGCCACATAGCAAAGAATAGATTTATAGAAATGGGTTGATTCAAGTGCAAGAGCTAGTCAGTAATAAGCTTGAGCTAATGGCCATACGGTTCATAAATAATATAAGCCTCTGTGTGTTTACTTGGGTCTGAGTGCTGCGGGACCAGTAGATGAGAGAGATTTGTTCTGACTGCGGGCCAGGGGGGACACAGGAAAACTTCAGTTCCAATGCCTTCTTCTGTCCTCCAAGGCATTGGGTAACAAGACTTCTCCTGTGGAGATGCAACATATTCAACTCAGGTAGGGAGGCCCTGACAAATCAAAGTATGGATATCATCCAAGTCTAATTTCGTAAGCCAATGAGTTTAATTTGAGTCACTTAGAGAATATGAGTGAGGAGTTACTTATAGGAGCAGAAATGACTCAAAGACAGCTGTGTCACCAAAGCCCACTCCAGGACAGGTGACAAGCTCACACACGCTGAAAACCTAGAGCACACTGTACCACCTGCAGGTAGAGCAACAGGTTATTGTCCTTTCCCAGTAGCTCAGTTGGCCTCTCCCAGGTACCTGGCCTGGTCTCAGAGACTCCCTTGCAGCTTGGCTTGTCTGAGAGTGACTGACTCTCAGCAGTCTTTATTGCTTTTAATTTTGGCAAGGAGGGACCTAGTGAATCTGGTCATTTTCAGGGACTTCCTGTAGCTATTTTGAGTTATTTACCTTCTGCCTTCTGAGGCTTCCCTACAGGATAGAATGTTTCAATCATGGAGGAAACTGCTTCACAATACAAGTGCACTCTCTTGAGCATACCCCCACACAAACTCAGGCATCTACACATAATTAAAAATAATAAAAATTAATCTTCTAAGCGGATATCTAACATTTAAATTAGATAAAATAATGGATCTGCATTCCCTAGAAAGCTTTGACCTGAAGATTTAAAATTGGAACACTGATGTCGCCATTATTAAGTGAAAACCTACATCCCATTCCTTTAAAATATATTAACATATTTTATTCTCTCAGAAGTTCAGGATAACAGTAATGTATACATATGATGGCATCTAATTCCATTAGTATAGGACCATAAAAATTTATTCCTCTTTGTTATGTATGTGTGTGATTGGCAGCTGCTAATAAAGTTCCTGGAGAAGCAAATGTGAATCCCAGACTCACTCTGAGGTAGGGAAGAATCCATAAGTGTATGAAGACCAGAAACCACATCATTCTTGGTGGCATGCCTCATCTGGTGAAGTCACAGAGGTGGATATCAACACTGTTCTTCAGAGCTGAGAGTGAGAAGCTGAGAAGAGAGCATTCAGAATCCATAAAGTACCCTTGGAGGGAAAAGCCATCAGGAAAAAGTCCAGGATTTTCCAGAGGTGGGTGTAGGATGTGTACAGGGTCTGTGCTTGAGTGTTTACATGATGGAGATGCCTGGAGGTCATGACACATCATAGACCTCCTCACATGGGTTGTCCAGTGTAGTGTTTGTGAGAACACAGAGGACTATCGTCAGGGTAGCCAATGGAGATGCTGTCAGGCTTATGGTGTGGAATCAGGATTCTGCTGTCAAAATTATATGCATTTGTCAGTGAAGTGAAGACCAGGCATGGATAGGTGATCCAACCATAGCCATAGCCTTCAGAAAAGGTCAGGTCATTCTAAGCTGTAAAAATTTCCTCATTCAAAAGATTTGGTGCTTTAGCCACTTAAGATCATAAAGTTGCATAAATAAAGGCTCATTTCATCTCTAGGATCTTTCTATTCTGCTTGTCTATAATGGTATTTTATTAAGTCCTTTGTAAATGACCTTGTGTGTGGCCTATAGAAACAGCTTCCCTGGCCTCTTTCAAATTCAAGGTCAGGTGAGGTGATCTTTTCCACCACAGTGCTGACTTCAGCAGTTCTCTCTGCCCCAGGGCCTCTGCTTATGATGAACAGTGGCCATTGTGCAAATCTCAGGTGCCTGACTCTGAAAATAAAGAACAAGTACCTTAGGCAATGTTTCAATTCTACCAGCAGGTGATTTGCCAGCAAGAGACCACTACTCCTACAAGGGAGCAGTATTTTTTTTCCAAGCATCAACAGCTATCAGTTTTTTGGTTTTTTTGGTTTTTTTTTTTCAATTTATCTACATGAAGAGTATTCAGGGTTCATGTCTCTTGTTTTAAAAGATACAAATTAATTCTCATACTGAGAAATGTGTGAGGAATTGTAGCCTTGTCAGGCTGTTCAGTAAGCACAGGGGAGGACGAAGGACCTTGTTAAAATTCCATATTAATGTTTTTGACCTTTCGAGATTGAGCATATTTCTCAGACTGGAAAATTCATTCGTAGAATAAAGTTTGAAATTATTTTATTTTATGTCTCTTGCTGCAACTGTCACAACTCAGGGCTAATGACCTGCGATAAAAAGACTCATGAATGGTGATATTTATGATATTTCATTTGAATGAGTCTCAGAGTGCCTGGAGTCTTCTGTGACTGCATACTATCAGCTAATCACTCAACCCATAGAGGAACCCTTTGAGGTAGGATGCTGTGCTGTTCTCAAGTACACAGCCCCTTGTTCCTAAAAATGCCTTACCAGTTCTTCCCACAATCCTGGACTTCCTGAGTTCAAGGAATAAGTTACAGTTTTATAGAACAAAGACAGTCAAACTTATCTCTAAGGATAAAATAATAAATGTTCATGGTGTTGAATGATATCTATATTTTCTGATGAATGTTGTTCACATTTTGTTGCTTTGTTTTACAATCATTTAAATATGTTATATTCAGCTTGTCCTCACAGAACAAATCATGTTGAGGGACAAGTTTGGTCTATTGCTCATAGTTTGCTAATCTTTAGCATACATAATTATAAATATACAATTAAACATGTAAATTACAAATAATTGATATGTTCATTCTTTGATTTTATAAAAATATGTTGGGATTAGTTTGTATGAAATTCAGAAAAATATAGGTGGAAATATACATCTCTATCTATGTAGAAAGATTATATATACATATATACACATTATATACTTAGACTGATTATATATACAGATATACAGATATTTATATGTGTATACAAACTATATGTGTATATCTATAATTGCATAGTGTATATGTTTATATGTGTATATAAACATATGTGTGTATATGTATGTATATATAATATACCTGTAAGGATATTCTTGTAGTATAAGGTTCTTTCCTCTAAAGGCTGAAAATGCAACCCCTACAAAAGGGTTATGACATGTCTATAACTTACTCCTGAATGGTTTGGTAAAGGCAGTAATGAGAACATATGTGAACGTGAAAAAACTTGCAGCTAATACATAGTTGAAAGGTGGGAGTTCATCCTCAGGTTCTTGCAACTTAACTTTAAATCCGGATTTGTATTTCTAAAGGACGACACCCATGAACCGTATCCATGAACAGCACGGCCTGAGAACTCAGTGAATGCAGTAGTGACACATACACATGGGCAGTAAGCAAAAGATTTCTAACTGGACTTTAGACCCACTCAGCAGTATGGAAACCATTCCTGGTTCTGGAAACCTAACTAACTACTCACAGCTAGTGAAATCCTGGATCTTGGAGGAGAACCTACAACCACCACTTTACTAAACCCACATAGTCCCTAACAACATTTTAAATATTTGTCCTCACACTCACAGAGAAGTGTAGTTCTCACCCTTCATCAAGAAAACTTGTTTTTGCAACACAGAGGCCATTATAGAAAACAACAACCAATCAAAACGAAGAGTTGTGGAGCCCATTCCAAATGGGTTCATCTACAAAACAATTCCTGTTCCTCAGGCTCATGTTATACTGGGGAAAAGCAGCAGAAAGATTCTAAGAGTCAGAGGCCCGGGGGTTTTCTACAAGACGGTCTTTTATTGATGTCAGAATTATTAACCTTTCTACTTATCTGTCTCCAGACTACATTGCCCAAATTTAATTCAACTTTAAAAAACTTATCCTTGGGTATCTCATAGCTAAAACAGGGAACTAGGTTTAGTACACCATGGTTTCTAGGAGCAGAGCCATCCAATCATGCAGGCTAACACCCCTCATCCCTCTCTATATTTTATATTTGGGTTACAAGACAGCAAAGTGTCAGAAATTTTATTTTTATTTTATGTAAGAGTTTATTTTGGGTTGGAAGGTCAGCAATCCTTTTCCCTGAGAAGCTATCCCTATAAAGCTAGTGTGTAGCAAGCTAATTCCACCTGTCTCATGCCCTCATGTCTGCTGGGCAGAGGTGCTGCCCATCCCTGAGCATGGACACCTCTCTGTTCATGAAGTGTCAAGGGGGGACAGGGATAAGTCATCACCAGGACAACCAGTTACTAGAAATTGCTTGATGCAAATTAACCTTCAGGAGGAGAAGCTCTAGAAATGCTTTACTTCTCATGCCTGTTCCAGACCTCACTAGTAACAAACCCAATATGTTGTCTCTGTCACTCCATATGACTGATCTCTGGTGTATATTTTACCACACTGGTAATATTACTGAGTCATCTTTTGGAAAGGGCTACTTTGTATAACCTCCTAATTAGCAGGCATATGTGTTCTGTTCAGCCGTGGTTGCATACCACCAAAGAACGAGTAAGGAATCTGTGAGAAGGTAGACTGTAAAAGTGTGGCCAGTTGGCCATGTTTCCACGAGTGTGTTACTTTAAAATATACAAATTGGGGTAATCAAAACTTATTTTGAGATTTTTTTTTAAAACTGCATACATATTGTTAGAAAATGTTAGTTTGCATTGGTTATTGTTAAACATATAATAATCCGTGTAAACCTGAAATAAGCAATTCAATAACTACCAGACACTATTAATATGAAAATGACTTGTCTTTGAAAAATTATTTACCTTTCCTGATGCTTAGTCTTTTAGTTTTCAAATAAATTCTTTGAGAATTTAACACAATGTGTTTTGATAATATTTATCTACCTACCTTCCTTCGGGTAACACTACCCACTTCCTTCCTTCCTAATAACTCTACCCACCTAACGTTATGTCTCCTCCCTTTAAAAATTTGAATCCCATTTGTGCTGTCTGTATACTCTTGAGTGTGTGTGTGGCTATCCACTAGAGCATGGTTTGACTTACCAGGAACTACATTTTTAAACAAAACTAAAGCTAGATCTCATAGCAGCTAGCACCCTTTACACTTATCTCCCCTCTCCATGATGGCATTTGTTTGGGTTGAGCTTGCACAACTTCTTGTATATGCTGATATAACCACTGCAAGTTCCTTAAGCAGCTACCCTGCCATGTCCAGAGGCACCGTGGCTCTGTAGTAAACTGCCATCTCTGGCTCTTATACACTTTCTATCTCCCTCTTTAGAAATGATCCCTGAGCCTTGGGAGGAAGAGTGTGATATAGATCTTCCATTTAAGACTGAGCACTACACAGTCTCATATTCTCTGCATACTGGCAAGTTGTGGGTCTCTGTGATAATCTACTGAAAATACGAGTTTCTCTGATAGGGTTGAGAGATGCAGTGATTCATGGACTTAAGGCTAAGTTAATAGGATTTGGTTTAATACGATGCCATTTATGAATATAAAAGCAGTCAGTTCTCCCATAGGTCCTATGATCTGTCTGGCCACAGGTTTTTGGACCAATGATGGTGCCAGGTGTGAGTTTTATCTTGTGTAGTAGTCCTTACATCCAATCAGAAAGTGGTTGGTTACTCCCATGACATTTCAGCTACAGTTATACCAGTTGCACATCTGGCCAATCCAGTCATTGCTCACAGCATTCACAGATGAGTAAGATTGGTGGCAAAATTAATGATTACTTTTCTTCCCTGGAATTTGCAAAGCACCATCCAACACTGTGAAAGCTAGCCAGTAGGGCTGAAGCTTCCAGTTCAATATCAGATTGGTTTCTCCACATTCAATGACTCAAGTCGGAGGTGTCTTCAGCAGTGTGATCCTAATGTCAAGTTCTAGAGGGCAATCATTAACATCAGCAATAACCTGTAATGTTTGTGGGTCTGTAGGAACTCACTGGCCAACAACTCCAAAAGAGTTAACCCATTCTAGGTGCTGGGATGGGTTAGCTTGTGGTGTCTACCGGGAGCTGTGTTACCCTGTAGTCCTTTCTTTTTCATTATCCCTTTTAATTCTTTTCTGTCTTTCTGCCCTTGAAAGTCCCTCCCTCGTGGCCCTTTAGTGATTTCCTGACGTCTTTGTTATTCCAACTGAAACACACATATCTGAAGATTCAAACTTAACATCCACAAAAAAGAGAAAGAATGTGACATTTGCCTTTCTGGTTCTGTAATAACTCATTCAGAATGATTGTTTCCAGCCACTGTTCATTGACCTGCGATTGTCATAATTTGATGGAGTATTCTATTGTGTAAACATACCTCATTTTTATTAGCCATTTATCAGTTGATAGACATTTAGACTGCTGTTGTGAACAGAGCAGCAAGGAACATGGATGAACAGGTGTCCACTGTAGAATATGGAGTCTTTTGGGTAGATGACCAATCACGTGGTAATTTATTTGTACCATTTTGAGGAACTGCCACACTATTTCATAGTGGCTGAAGCCAGTTTGCACTCCTAACATTAATGAATATGTGTTCTTCTTTCCTAAAATTCATGTACAGATATATAATCATTTGTTAATCTGGACCTAAGTCATTCTGACTGTGCTAAGATGAAGTCTCATAGTTGTTTTAATTTGTATTTCTCAGCTTACTAAGGACGTTGAACATTAAAAAAAACAAACAAACAAACAAACAAAAAAAAAACCTGTTTCTCAGCAACTTGCATTTTATTTTTTTTGAGAACTTGCTTTTTAGTGCCATGGCCCATTTTTCAACTGGGTATTGAGTCTTTAAAAAAATTTATGCTCCAAAGTATTGAATTCTTTCCCATGGCGTCTTATCTACTATTGATGTATGTTAAAGAGTTACAGTCTATTATGTAATGCGTACTAGATCCTTCCTTCCTCTTCATTAATCTTCTTTCCTTTTCGTGGTATTACTTCCTGGAGTCTGCTTCCAGGGCAGTGTATGCCAGTTGTTCCCTGTTGGAAATCAGCCTTCCAACATCCTATTTAAAACAGTTTTGTTTCAGCCACTCAATTTTCAAATGTTGTAAATGCCATTTTCTCATCATCAGAGTACCATTACTTACATTGTACACTTTTGTAGTACTTCAGTGTGATATCTGACGCTTATTTACACTGTGAGATTGTGCAGTCCAAGCTCTTCTATTTCAGATGTGACCATGCTCCAGTCTTTTGTCCAGTTTGATGTTTACAATGAATATATCATATTTTAGGTTCCATGGATATGGCATTATTTTGATATCCATACACATATGAAATATATAATCTGATATGTAAATATGTTCTTTAAGAAGACTGAACTGCCTTTTTAGTTTTACTGTTTTATAAGCAGAACATTCACATAAATGCTGGAAATATCTCCAAAGTTGAAGTAAATGTTGAAATTAACTAAATCTACTTGGGGCATATGAACTTCTTTATGTTTTTGTGTACTTAAAATGCATTTGGGGAAAATTGATAAATTTTGAAGTACCCGAAAGTTTATTCATCTTAAACTCTCAGCTAATTGTCCTACAACTCTGAGGAAAATATTTCTATTGTTTCAATATTTCCCTGACCATCTGCATTACCCCAATGTGTAACATATTACGAGATAGCCTAGAAGCTAAAGAGTTATTTAATTGCAAAAGTTAAGTGGTAAAATATCAGCTCAAAATTAAAAAAAAAAATTCTCAGACCAACCAGGATAAGTATTTGATATATGAACAAAGTTTCTACTTTTTATTAACTTAGAGTTAAAATTCATTTTGTCTCTAACCTAGTACAAATTTCGAGGCAAGCATGACTTTGAATAAGGACTATTAGGTAGGTTGCTAATGAGTCATAGGGCCATGTGACTCAGATAGACTTCCTGGGAAGTAGCTGGATGGAGAATGGACTGATCAACCTGGAGGCAAAGGGAAAACTTTAGAGCAGATGTGCTGGATGGTATTAAACCTGACTACAAGCTGCCCATGAAGACACAGAGCAAAGCCAGGATCAGCAGGGCCACCGGGGAGAGAGTGTGAGTAAATAAAACAAAAGTCAACGAAGATAATGAATCCATCATTTCTTAAAAGACTTGACACAAAGTAGTTCAGCTCCCAGGACTCAGAGGTAAACAGGGGTGACATGGGGAGGTTTTGTGAGGATTTAGCAGCTTGTTTAAGACCAAGCCTGGAAACAATCCCCCAAGTGCTGACTTTTTTGCTTGAGATCAAGGTGGAGTGCATTAAATTTCACCAGTTTTTATTCATCCACTTACTGAATAACAAAAATCCTTAGCATATATTAATAAACAATAGAAATATGGTAAGTTTTGAAATTTTAATTTAGCCAATAGAGATTGGCTGTATTCCCATTTTAAAATTTACAAATTGCAACAATAAAATAATTTGTGTCATATGGATCATTCAACAATTGTATGTAGCGTTGTATTCCTGAGATACATTTTGTTTAATCTTATTTAATCTTTTCTTGACTAAATCCCAATATGCTTTAGGATTCTGATTAAATACCGTTTTCAGGAAGGCCTTCTCCATTCTCCTAATGAGTCTTGATGACTCTATTCTAAGAAAGGTTTTTGATAAAGGAGGGAAATAAAGATGTATAGGAGAGGCCAACTTCTTGTTAATTATAGTATTATTATCAGGTTCTGTTTTGTTTCATATTAGGTAAATGGGTTTGGCCATCAGACAGCAGTCTACTGCAATCCACTGTAGATAGTAGATTAACCATCTGCTCTTGAGAAAATTCTTTAGCAAGCCTGGCATCAGTATTCTAACCAGTAAAATATGAGGAAAATAATACTGAAATCTACCATGTTTAATGTGATGAACGTAAGTGTGTGTGATCAATAAATATTCATTCAATCAAACTCTCATAGTCCTATCTACTCTAAGCTTAAATCACATTTCATTTCTTAGAAAGGGTAAAACTAAATTTTTGCTGTGTAGCAAAAAATAAAAGTGTAGTGAAGCTTAGACTGTGCTCTAGCCAATGTTCTACAGCCTATAAGTATTTGATTCAATTCCAAGTAATTATAATCTATTCCTCAGATTCTAGGTGAGGGATTTGGATCTGGAAAATGGTGCTAGAGTGAATATGAAGAGAGAAACTAAATTAGAAAAAGAGGAGTGATCTGAATGGGAAAGACAATGCACTATTAGCAAAGTGACTTGATGTAATTCTAAGACATACTAAGGCACGAGACAATAGAAACTCATGGCAATACTGCAGTATATATTGAACAATACATCCGACTAACCTTGTGTGTGTATGTGTAGGTATACATAGGTGCTGCTTAAGTTTACATAGTATATATTTGTGTCTAGACCAAAGTGTAAACTTAGATGTCATTTAGTCCAAGACGTCCCCTGTAATTTTTTGAGACAGGGTTGGAACCTGGAACTGGCTGGTTAGAGTAGGGTTGTTGGCTAGTGAGCCCCAGAAATCTACCTGCCTCTAATTCTCCAACACTAGCATTTTAAGGAAATGCCAAAAGTTAGCTTATTTATGTGAAGTATGGAAGTTATTTCCAGGAAGCCTTGTTTGTTTGTTCTTTTGTGTATTGATACAAGTTCTTACAACCTAGCAATGGTTGACCTGCAACTTACTATGTAGAGCAGTCTAACCTTGAACTTGTGGAGATCCTCCTGCCTTTGGCTACTAAGTACTAGAATTAGAAAAGAAAACACAATGAAACAGCATTCAGTTTGGAAGAGCATATTCAAAGACTGAAGGCTTGATTTTTTTCTTTTTTCTTCTCTCTCTCTCTCTCTCTCTCTCTCTCTCTCTCTCTCTCTCTCTCTTTTATTTTTACTTTAGCATAGCCTAATAGATGACCATATGGTAAATGAAAGATGATTTTGTTTCAGGATTAACAGCCATGAAAGACTAAGTTCATGCAATTTTTGCTTAGTGCCCCCAAATCAACATTGGTGTGCAGTTAAAAACCAGGAAATACAGTATCAGTGGCAACCTGTTCAGGCATGTTTGCTGATTTGAACATGAAGTCTTGAACTCTAACCAATAAATTTTTCACAGATGGTCCTCTCCACAGTTAAATTCAGTGTGGGCTACCATGAATATGATGGCGAATAACATCCATGATGAGGTAGACCAGATATCTCCTTGTATGTAGCTGATGCTTTGTGTCAGATCTGATTGCTGTGTCACAGCCACGGCTCCTCTGCTTTTACTTACTGTCCTGTCATTTTTGTGTTTGTTTATTTCTGAAGAGGTAGTCAGGTGGGTCAGAAAGCTGTCACCTAGAGCAATTAGTGCATTGGCAGGGACAGGATTTGGCTTAATAATTGGCTGCAGGTAGAACAAAACTCATGCCAAGTTCAACTCATTAGCAGGGACAATGTTTCCTTGCATAGCTTTTCTTTCCTTGTAACCCTTATTGAGAGAGAGAGAGAGAGAGAGAGAGAGAGAGAGAGAGAGAGAGAGAGAAAGAGAGAGAGAGAGACAGAGAGAGAGAGAGAGACAGAGAGAGAGACAGAGAGAGAGAGACAGAGAGAGAGAGACAGAGAGAGAGACAGAGAGAGAGAGAGACAGAGAGAGAGACAGAGAGAGAGAAGAGAATATGGGAATAAATGACAAATTGAATAAGTTGTTCATTTTCTGAAGAGGTAGTTGAGCTTGGTTTAGGGCTGCTGTCAAAATGTTGGAGATTTTTGTTGACATCTTTGCTCCTTTTCTGCATCTCTGACTGCCCTGTCCTCAAACCCCTCTAAAACAGTAGAGCAATTGATGCTTCATTTCACTGAAGGGTACAAATATCTTCTTCATGTGATTAAATAAGTAGTTTTAGGCCTGGGAACCTGGTTCTGTGGATAAAGTACTTGCCATGTAAACATGAAGACCTGAGTTTGCATTCCTGGTACCACACTGAAAAGCTACACATGGAGGCATTCCCCTGTAATCACAGTGCTGTGAGGTGGATAGAGACATGAGGGAATAGCTGGCCAGCCAGCCTAACTTAATTGATGAGCCTAAGCTTCAACAAGAAACCCTGTCTCTACAGATAGGTGAACAGTGACAGAAGACATCCAACATTGAACTGTGGCTTGCACACATATGCATACATGCACCACATACATATACCACATACACATACGTGCAGACATGCACACATCACATAGATGCATACAAGACACAGATTATTTAGCTCATTATTCATTGACTCAGAAAAGGCTGAAATTGAACAGTGATGGAAAAATTTTTAAAGCAGACTTATTATTTTAATTATGAGTATAATTCATGCTAATTATGACCAGAAAATCTTTAATTTATTGTCCTTATCATCTGTCACGGTGAAGTGAAGATTCTGGCTGTGGTGAAGTTTTTTAGCAATAGCAGTGGTCAAGTCACAGAAAAGGAGAAATTCTTTGGAACTACATTCAATATGCAGTAAAATTAAATAATTAGTATGAACATAGAAGAGTAAAGAAATTGTAAAATGTGGACTGGAGAAAAGTGTCAGTGATTATGAGCTCATATTAATTTTCCAGAAGACCAAGGTATAATTCTTGGCACCCACAGGGTGGCTCAAAACTGTCTACAGTTTTGGGGGAATCTGATGCTTACTTCAGGTACCAGGCATGTTATGTACTCACACATACACAAAGACAAAACAGTCATACACAAAAGTAAATAAATCCTTAAAAAATAAGGAATGTTCTGTGGAAAATAAGCCATATGCCTGACTTTTTTGTAATCTTTTAAAAATCTAACTTTTATTCACATTTAAATAAATTCTCAAACATCAGGAACACTCTAGTATTTTGAGATGTTCACCTGATATATGGGGACTGGAAATGTATAAAATATGATATTTAGGACTTTAAATATCTCATGCTAATAAATCTCACACACAAAAGCATTTCCAGTCATGTTTGACTCCCAAATATCATATATTAGAGACACCAATCTGTCCTTTCATGTTTATCAACTATCTCCAGGTCTCATTTTTCTTATTGGTTAAACCAAGTATTTCCTTCCATTCTTACCCCTACTTTGCCATATTCCTTGAGGATAAGCCTTGGCAGGGTAGCTGAAGTGATACCCTCGACCAGTCATGGAACTATACAACTCTGAAAAACCCACAAATTGCATTGGCGTAAGAGACAGTAAGTGCTTCATGAGGTCTTGTCTGCTCACTGCTTCTTTTTGTTTGTTTGGTTGGTTGGTTGGTTTTGGATTTGTTTTTTCAAGACAGGATTTCTCTGTGTTGCCCTGGCTGGCTGCCTTGGACCTCTTTTTATAAACCAGGCTGACCTAGAACTCACAGAGATCAGCCTGCCTCTGCTTCCTGTGTGCTAGGATTAAAGGTGTGCACCACCACCAATCGGCTTTGTTCACTGGCTTCTTACAAGCAGAATTTTGGCCATATCTTCAAGACAGTGGTCTGATGGTTGGAATGAGAAATATTCCCCAAAGGCTCATGTGTTGGAATGCTTGGTCCCCAGGGAGTGGTATTGTTTAGGGAGGTTGTGGAACTATTAGGATGTTGAGTCTTGTTGGAGGAAGTATGTCACAGAAGGAGGGCTTTGAGGGTTTATCACCTTGCCTTGCTTCCTGTAGATGGTTGAGACATATCTCAGTTCCCAATTCATGCTGTCTTGCCTTCCCTGCCATTATGGATATCTGGCCATCTGGAACCATAAGTTGAAACCAACACTTTCTCTGATGAGCTGCTTGTGGTCAGGGTGTTTTCTCACAGTAACAGAAAAGTAACTAATAAAGAAAGTCTTTGGTATCAGCAGCTGCATATGGAAGGACAGTCTTCTGACTATGTAGAAATAACTCTCTGCCTTCCTGAATCAGGGGAGAAAGCTCCAGGGAATGAATGTTCTCTCACCTCCTTTGCCTGCATCACTTCTACTTTGTGGAAAGTGCTCAGACCACCAGAGAACATTCCATTCCCTCCCCCACAGACACTGGTGCTGGTCAGGAAACACTCACTGCCCTTTGTGTTCTCCCTCTTGCCATAGGGAAGTAATCATTTATACTCACAAAATCAACAGAACACTCACTTCAGGAAGTAATTACACACACTGAAAAAAGAAAGAAAAGGTAATTTCCTTTTCTAAAAGAAAAAACAGAAAATGAACTAAACAAAAAGCACCAAAAAAGCAAAACAAAAAACAAAACAAAATCTCTTGACTCTGAGAATTTGAATGAAATTTAATCTATGTCATAGAAATGCTAAAATATTACACCTGGACCAAAACTAAGGTCAACAAGAAAGAAACTAAGGGATAGTTTCCAGTTCCCAGGCAAAACATTCAGCTTGAGTTATGTTTCTCTTGACATAAAGGGAACTTTAAGCCAGTGAAAGGAAATAAGGATCAACTGTCATCCATCCTGTCAGGTACCTATAAATCACAATTAAGTTGTTTTCTAATTATAAGTGTATTCCTTGGCATTCAACTCCAGCTTCTCTGTGTTAGAAGGAAGCATTAATACCCTGGCCAGAGGTCTGGCAGTGTTAGCTGCCTGATTGTCAAGCTTACATATTAATGTAGGAAGGACCTTTATTTGGCTCCAACCCGACTTCCCTGAAGAGAGATACCAATTATTTTTCTGCCAGTTTTTCTTCTGGTGGAGCATGGCTCTCCCTTTCAGGGTCCCCCTGAAGTTCATGTAGATAAACAATGCAAAAAAAAATGTAAGGAATGTTTCATTTCAGTTTTTTGGAGAGCTTTCTACAGGTTCAGGCTAGCATCTCAGGTCTCAAAACCTGGTTCAGAGGTAAGTTAGATTTCACCAACTTTTCAATCATCTACAAATGAGTAACTCACTGCCTCAGCTGGGCAATCTGAGTTCTTTATTCCACTCTTCAGCTCTCCTTGCCTTTTTATGTCATGAAACGTGTTTGATCTTTCCCTTTGTTTGATAATCTCAACTCTGATTTATTTTGGGGTTCAAGTGATTTATCCAACACCTGAATGGGGTGATAGAAACTCATTGTTGTAGATGTGGAAGAAAATGAGCAGATGACTAATGACTAAACATGAGTGATTCAAAACCAAGAAAATGATTTGAAGAGTATGAACCTCCATGAAAACACAGAAGCCCCCACTTCCCTAATTCACAGTTTTACTTTCTGTGGAAATAGCTGTACAGAGTCAAGAGCTGTCAGAAAATGTTAAATGGGAAATTCCAGAAAGAAGTTCTTCGTGTTTTAAACTCATGCCATTCTGGACAGTAGGATGGAATCTTACACTATTCTCTGTCCTACCTGGGACAAGGACTTCCTCTCTGTGTGGAGAACCATCACACCAAGTACCACTGTCCTCCCAGTCACTCTGAAGTCTTCTTGGTTGTCAGCTTGTCCTGTACTACAGGACTGTGGTTAAGAGGTACTCTTCTGAGAGCAGACTCTTGCTTCCAGGGTCATTCACCACCTTCCATTTTAGCACAGATCCTGAACCATCTCATAGATAGATGAGAGATATTATTTTGAAAGACAGAGTCCAAATCCATGTGTCTCTTACAACAGCATTATTGTTTTAATTATTCTAACTTGTTATATGTTGTGTATTGTTGAACCAAATTAATAATTTTAATTTAAGTGTGGGTGTGGGTACATAGGAAAATTAGCAGTGTATGTAAAGGTCAGTACTCTAGAAGAACCACTGGGGTCTGGAACATAACCTTTAAACACAGAAGAAGCAGATTTGAGTTGCTGATATTTACCAACAAATCTAGTTAGAGAGAACTGCAATTCCCCAAAGTTGATCAATTAAATCCTTGGGTTTTTTTTTCATACTCTCTACCACCTCTCTCTCTCTCTCTCTCTCTCTCTCTCTCTCTCTCTCTCTCTCTCTCTCTCTCTCTCTCTCTCTCTCTCTCTCTCTCTCACACACACACACACACACACACACACACACACACCACACATGCTCACACTCAAATAGTCACACACAATCTTCCTTTCCCTTTCCTCTTACTAGGCAGATTTTAAATTACTAGTAATGAAGCATCATGCATTTCATAGTAATACAAAGAGACTAACTACCAGTTCCTTAGCCTAAAGTTTCTTACTGCTTATAATGGCATTTATTTCCTTAGAACTGATATAAACAGTATCTTCTTATGATAACGAGGTCAGAGAATAAAGAATTGATATCCTGACACATCAAGGTTTATATTGGCTGCATCAGGTAGCTCTCAGTCTAGAGATTTCTATAGGTGTATGTGCAAGTAGCCACAGAGTGAGTGGCAGAGCTACCTGATGAATCAAAACAGCCAATTTGCAATGAGGAATCCTAGAAGTGGGAGAAATAATCTTCCCCAGAGAAGACTACACCAGTTGCTTATCCAATACCAGATGTACCAAATGGTCAGCTCTGAAAACATACATACAAGGACCATTATATAGACTTGCGGGTTATATTTAGAAACACACATACATTTATATGTGTTTTATATATATTTGTGTGTGTGTGTTTGCATGTGTGTGCAATAAAATTTAATAAAAATTAATGAAACATGGACCATGAATATGAAAGAGAGCAGAAAGAGGTATTTAGGAGGGTTGAGAGGGAGTAAAGAGAAGAGAGATGTATTGTAATTATAATACCAAAATAAAACAATAGTAAGAAAAAAATGCTGTATATGTGTACATTTAATTTAAAATTTTTAAACTGCTTTTAAGTAAAAAAAGGTAGACTGAATAGAAAGTAAATTATAGCAATAGTTTTTTCCAGTCAAGAGTGATAGATTGATAAAATATTATTGATAAAATATAAATATAACAATAAAGGTATTGTTATTTTTGAAAAAAAACTTATTTATATGCTGAAGTATGGTTAAGCTGTATGTATTTAAAGCTGGACAGTGATTTGCTGCACATGCATGTTATAAAATGATTACCACAATCAGATGAGTTGGCATATGTCTCCTCACATGATAACCACTGGTAATGTATACATGAGAGCACATATGATCTTTCTACTTGGCGAATTTTGAGTACACAGGACGGTGTTGCCAAGTGTAGATCTATGTCAGCTCCCCATCAGACACACAGGGTGGTGTTACCAAGTGTAGTCCTGCTGTATGTCATCTCTCACACCATGTTTATGCCCTTTGACCACCATCAATCTACCTCCCCACACTTCAGAGACAGCCATCAAAGTTCTACCCTGTTTTCATGACGTGCCCTTGTTTGGTAGTCCACATGTAAGTGATATGGACCACGCTGGATTTCTCTTTCTATATGTGGTACATTTCACTAAACAAGCTGTCCAATTTATCAATGTTACAAAGGCGAGAATTTTGTTTTATCAGGATGAAGTCTCTCTCTCTCTCTCTCTCTCTCTCTCTCTCTCTCTCTCTCTCTCT